>JADNRY010000148.1:0-157514 GCA_015501585.1 Rhodocollybia butyracea | reverse complement strand
TCTTTATAGCCATACTTGTCATCTCCAAACAGAGCCTCAGCTAACATCTAGTGATATTTGGACTTGGGTTTTGAGTTGGATTTTGTAATAGGATTGCCATCCTGATATCTACCAACAGTCCCAGGTCCAAGATAGAGCCCCTGCTTGATCTCTGGGTTGTCAGTGAGCTCTTGTAGGAGAGCTTCAGTGAGTATTCCATCCCACCTAGTACCTCATTAGTGACTAATACCCAAATTCATTGAAACAGGTTACTTACTTGATGTTCCTGCCACTGGAATCCTGGTCATTGTTAGAACTGCAGAAAATTGAAAATTTCCTAATATAGTAATTTTTGAAATGCCTTAAGTGATGTACAATCTAATCTTGGTCATGTCCGATCTAACCTGGGTCATGTCCAAGTTGCCCTTGGCCATGTCCAAGTTGCTTTTGGTCATGTCCAAGTTGGCCCTGGTCATGTCCAAGTCAGCGTGAGCCAGCAGCTTCCCTTCTCTTCCCACTGCCCCATGTACCTGTAATTAGCCCATCAGAACACTCCCCCAGGTTGCACACACTTCACACATCTGGAAAAAACACTTTTTTTGCCAGGGAAGACCCAAACCTTCCTGAGGTGTCCCCAGGTGCCCCTGGTAACCTAGGTGCTCTATGGTCTCTAGGCTTCCTAAAGATATGTGCCCAATCCTCAAGCTCCTCAATTTCCTGGGAAACAATGGAGACCCCAGAGTGCAGTCAATGAGCTCCTTCAATGCACCTCCTATCAAGCTTACATGATTCTTTCAGAATTCTTTCAGGGCAGTTTGTAGCTACCAACTGGTGCTCTCTGGTAGTACCAGCACCATCCAATGGAGCCCAAGCTTCTCCCAGATAGCTCTTTAAAAATCTATTGTGGGAAGGTTCTAGCACTCTGTGAGCAGTTGGTGTTTACCACAGAGCTCACTGCTAGTACTGTCCTGGGATAACACACAGGATATACCAGGGCTGAGCTCAGGCAGAACCACTGGGGTTTTATAAATTGACGTTGGTTCTATGTACTCCAGTAGTAGATTGATACCCATTAAGCTTGCATAATGTACAGGAGAAATGAGCAAAAAAGCAAATATGAAAGGCAGATAATAAAGCGACAGGATGAGGCAGACGGCAGATGAACAAACCGCAGGTATGAAAAGCACAGACATCTCACCCTGGATCTCAACATTTTTCTCCCCCCTGGGTCCCCCTGGTAGTGCTATCTGTCCTTGCTTTGGGCTTCACCCCTCTGCACGCACCTTGCCCCCTTGGGTTCCCCTTCTTGCTTGCACTCTTATCTGCAGCCATCTCATCGCCAGTGTCATCAAGCTCTACAAACTTGGGTGGTGCATCCGAACCCACTGCCTCCACCTTACCCCCAGTATCCAGCTTCCTGCTGTTGTCTCCAGCATCATCTGACGCCTCCATCTGCCACTCGCCGACCTCTGCTCTGCTGCTGTTGAATGCCACTTTGTAGGTGCTATGTAAGTGGCTTCTTGTTGCTGGTTGACCCAGTGTAGGACCAGCGGTCACGACTGCTGCTAGGCCCCTCGCCGCTACCATGGAGCCCTTCTTCAAACCCTTTGCCATTGGATCCTTCATTGCTGTTGGGCCCTTCATTGCTGTTGGGTCCTTTGTTGCCATTGGATCTTTCATCACTGCCAGGTCCTTCCTCAAGCTCCTCTCTGTTGTTGCCGAGCCTTTCATTGCCACTGGGCATCTCGCCACCACTGAATCCCTCATCAGCCCCCTTGCTGCTGCAGTTGGACTCTTTGCTCGACCCCTTGCCCACATTGTCGCTGAAGGAGCCTGCATCAGACCCTTTGCCACGGCCTTTTTCACTGTTTGAAACCTTCCTGGCAGGCTTTTCCTTCTCCACCTTCTTCTTCTACTCTACATCCCACTTTTCCTCCCTGCTACTCTTCTCTGCCACCTTCCCCTCCTCTTCCTTCTTCTTCTTATTGCCCTCCCTCTTCTTCTTGACAATGCTCTCACCTTCCGCTTTCTTTGGCATCTTTGCTAGCTTCTTCTCCTCCACACTCTTCTTCTTTGCTACCTTTGCTGCCTTCTTTGGCTCCTCCTTCCTCATCACTTCCTCTTTCTTCTTTGGCTCTTTCTTCTTTGCGTTGTCCTTCTTTGCACCACTGTTCTTTGCATCCTCCTTCTTTGCATCCTCCCTCTCCTCGTCCTCCTGTGCAAAAGCAGACAAAGCTGCGTAGTTGAACATTTGAGGAACAGCTGATCACTGAGCGCTTGTTTTAAGATGTCATTAGACATCATCAACATTTTGACTAGGTCCAAGTTGTAGAGTTGAACTATAGTACATTTCTGCTTTATGAAATAGATAAATAGATGTGAATGTGAGAAATGAATTCCATATAAGGAATTCTTAAAAATCCCAAAAATCTACAGTATGAAATAATTTTTTTTGGGAACAAGCCATGTTCACCATTAGAAAGAGCAACATAGAAAACAGAAGTAACCAATTTATTTTAGTGTATTTTGGCAATTTTAGGGCAACTTTGCAGGTTGATAGGGAGCTCAAATAAGACAATTTCTTTAGTGTTAAAAATTGGAACCACCATTTTCAACGCTGCTCTTTCCAATGGTGAACATGGCTTGTCCCCAAAAAAATTATTTCATGCTGTAGATTTTTGGGATTTTTAAGAATTCCTTATATGGAATTCATTTCTCACATTCACATCTATTTATCTATCTCACAAAGCAGAAATGTACTATAGTTCAACTCCACAACTTGGACCTAGTCAAAATGCCAGGTCATTGCTGAGATATTGCCAAAAAAAATACCTGGACTGTTACTTTCCAGGGGCCTGAGTATAGGGATGTTGCATTTCATCCCACCTGCATGCTCCATGATACATTGATATATCTCCAAGCAAGGGTTTGAGCAACTTGAGAAGAACAAGCTGGAACAAATACAGTAGCTGTCACCATAGCTATGAGATGTGCCAGTACATGTTTCAGCTCATGGAGCTCTGCAACAAGCAGTAGATCAGCCTTGCTCTGCCTATCATCAAGCAAGAATGTGCGAAGGGTTTGTGGGATGAGCAAGGAGTAGAAAGGTTTGCCAGTTTTCTTCTCCTAGCCAAAACAGAAAAAAGTGACAAAATGTGAGAGAGCAGAGAAAAGACTTGCATTGATGTTCACATTGCTATGGTGATATCTACTTTCCACCATCAGCCAGACGATATGCTCCGCCTCCAAAAAAAACAAACATTCTCAGCATAACTCTAAGAGATAGAAAGGACAAAGCCACTACCCTCAGCCCTCCTTCAGCCACTGAGCCAAGCTCAAAGTACTGGTTGATGAGTATCCGGGCAGCCTGTGCAAGGGTGTAGCATACATCTGACTCTCTGTACTTCATCTGAAAGAATATCAAGGAGAGGAGTTGAAGAGCAGAAGGAACTCACCCAGGCCAGCAGGTCCTCCACCTTCTGAGGATCCTTTTGAGTCTTGATGAGATCCTCCAGCAGCGCATCATCACCATTCTCTTTCTGGCGGACCAACTCTTTCTCTAATATCTCCCATGCAAACATCCTGTCATCTGGAAACCTATCCAACAGGCAAATCCCCTTTCTTGAGGCCTGTTTACTTATCTTAGCAAGCATGGAGGAAGCGATGTTGCTTTCTAGCACTTTCCCCCTCCCTGCAGACTCTCCATCCTGGTTCTTCTTCTTCTGTTTTGTTGTGTCCTCAACAACCACCTGAAAAAATAGAGGGCATGGATGTCAGCGGAAAGATGAGCAGGTTTTAGCTCACATAACCTGCTTCATCATCTTCCATTGTAATGTCGCTGTTGCCATTGCCCTTGCTGCCACCTTCATCTTGATCCTGCATCTCATCATCAGTTGCAGTACACAGCCATCTCTCCCGCTATCTTTTGGGCAAGGAAACAACATTGAACAAAAATAAGGTATGCTTTGGGATGGGTAGGGGATGGGTAGAGGAGTGTAGAAGAGTGTCTGGGAGGGTAAGGGAGTGTCTGGAAGAGGTAGAGAAGTGTGTGTGAGTGTAGGAGGGGGGAGACCAAAGAACAGGATCACCAGGAAAAGGGAGGACAGGGGCTAGGGATGATAAGGGAGGCTGTGTTAATGGATACCTGGGGAGAGGGACAGTGGAATGATTGAGATGCTGTGGAATGATTGAGATGCTGTGGGAGAGATCAGAACAATTGATAGAGGGATTGGGGAATTGTTTCTGAGGGTGGCCACAACATGGTGGGGGTCTTACAGGCCAGTGTTAGGTATGTGGAGTAGGCAGATCAGGAGGGGTAGAACCACTTGCTCTGGGCAACTTGGTCTTGACCTGAGTGAACTTGGTCTTGACCTGGGTCACCTTGGTCTTGACCAGGGGCAACTTGGTCTTGACCTAGGTTAGGTTGGTCTTGACCAGGGGCAGGTTGGTCTTGACCTAGGTCACCTTGGTCTTGACCTGGGTGGACTTGGTCTTGACCTAAAGCATTTTCAAAATGACCAACCAGGAAATTTTAATATTTTTGCAGTGGATGAGGTCAAAGCTGTTTTTATTACCAAATTAGGAAATTTTCAAACACTTTAATTGGTTTTATGCTTTTCTACACTTTTGATAAATTACTATATTAGCCAATTTTATTTCAATAGGGTTTATTTCCTAATTAGGCAACTTCAAAACTTTTGCAGTGGATGAGGTCAAAGCTGTTTCCATTGCCTAATTGAGAAGTGACAAATCTTTTGCAGTGGATGAGGCCAAAGCTGTTTTCATTACTTGATTGAGAAATCATAAATCTCTTGCAGTGGATGAGGTCAAAGCTGTTTTCACTACTTAATTGGGAAATTGTCAAACTTAACACAAAATACAGCTTTGGCCTCATCCTGTACAATCAAAGTTTATCCAAAAAAATATTTTGCAATCCAACCCCTTCCCACCACAGGACTACCTTCATTTGTGGTGAGCAACCTGTTCTATATATAGAGAGAGGATCTGGATGTCTCCTACAAGCAGTTGTCCTCAGGGAAAGAGTGTAAATAGTTTTTGTGTTAAGTTTGGTCATTTTTACCTTTGTAAAAGCTTTGTTATGACCTTTGTAATATATTGGCTGTATTTTGTGTTAAGTTTGACAATTTCCCAATTAAGTAGTGAAAACAGCTTTGACCTCATCCACTGCAAGAGATTTATGATTTCTCAATCAAGTAATGAAAACAGCTTTGGCCTCATCCACTGCAAAAGATTTGTCACTTCTCAATTAGGCAATGGAAACAGCTTTGACCTCATCCACTGCAAAAGTTTTGAAGTTGCCTAATTAGGAAATAAACCCTATTGAAATAAAATTGGCTAATATAGTAATTTATCAAAAGTGTAGAAAAGCATAAAACCAATTAAAGTGTTTGAAAATTTCCTAATTTGGTAATAAAAACAGCTTTGACCTCATCCACTGCAAAAATATTAAAATTTCCTGGTTGGTCATTTTGAAAATGCTTTAGGTCAAGACCAAGTCCACCCAGGTCAAGACCAAGTTGACCCTGGTCAAGACCAAGTTGCCCCTGGTCAAGACCAAGTTGCCCCTGGTCAAGACCAAGTTGCCCCTGGTCAAGACCAAGTTGCCCCTGGTCAAGACCAAGTTCACTCAGGTCAAGACCAAGTTGCCCAGAGCAAGTGGTTCTACCCCTCCTGATCTGCCTACTCCACATACCTAACACTGGCCTGTTAGACCCCCACCATGTTGTGGCCACCCTCAGAAACAATTCCCCAATCCCTCTATCAATTGTTCTGATCTCTCCCACAGCATCTCAATCATTCCACTGTCCCTCTCCCCAGGTATCCATTAACACAGCCTCCCTTATCATCCCTAGCCCCTGTCCTCCCTTTTCCTGGTGATCCTGTTCTTTGGCCTCTGTAGAAACAGCGGTCAGTCAACACAAGGTCGACAGCATACTCACCTGAGAGTGTAAGGGTGTTTACAGGAGTTTGTAAGAGTGCTTTGTTGAGAGCAGAACAAGTGACCAGACGAATAGTAGGATTCTTGGTTATTGTTATAGGAAAATATCTACAGTATTTATACTACAGAATATAATAAACCCTATAACAATGTATGAGTCTACTTGAGTCGTACTGCTAAACATAGTGCATATGCATGTGCATAATGTACCCTAGAAGATGGAGTCCATATGGTAATTCTATAGGTATTGTTCATAGGTACTGCAAGGCAGCGTACAAGCTATGTATCATAAGACTAATAGCAAATGGCATAATTGACTACATCTATATGAACCTGCGTAGAGGCTGCGTCTAGTGTTTGAGGGTGAGTTTCAACATAGCATATATCGACAGTTCATCAATTGTATAGCAAGTGCGTCTAGTCGACTCACATTACTGATTAGATACGACTCATAAGCGATAATCCAGTTTCAACAGTCTCCCCCCTCCTACACTCACACACTTCTCTACCTCTTCCAGACACTCCCTTACCCCTCCCAGACACTCATCTACACTCCTCTACCCATCCCCTACCCATCCCAAAGCATACCCTATTCAACCCTAGGTCATGACCTGAGGCTGAAGGATAGGCCCAGGATTCTGGGTCTTTTTAGTCAGGTAAATGTAACAAAAGTGTAAGCTAACAAGACCTAAAAAGTGGTTGCCTAAAGTGATGAGATCATAGATAGTTGCCAGATGTTTGTCCCATCTCTCTCCCTTCAGCAGCTTTTGAACCTGGCAGCCAAAGACCAGCTCAATGCTCTTGTCAACAAATTTCCAATGCCGGCCACATCCAACAGCCGGTTCTACTCAGACTCAACATTCCATTGGAATCAACCAACTACAAGAAGCCACCAGGATCCTTGCAACCGTTGCTCACATTAAATCAAAACTCAGCTTATATCTAATGTTCCACGGCACCCTTCTTTCTGATAACACCGCTTTGCATGTGCTTGAGAGCTTGAAGCATCTCTGAGGATGTATCAGTATGAAGAGAATGGCCATAGAAAGTGCTTTGTGAAAAGGCCTTGACGACTACCCAGAGGAGACAGATGCAAAGCTAAGAGATTTGCTGGACCAGGTGTGTAGGAAATACCTCCTCTCCCAGCCCTTTGTCTGAATCGCGCTAGTAGTCATATCACTTCAAAATTTAGCTCTGTTAAGCTCCCAGACTTTTGAACACTTGGCGTTGGGTGTTGGATCAACTATTTTGTCAGCAAGTGGTGCGCCCAGTCAGGCACTACTCTTGGGCTGAGCTCATTTTTTGCTCCTAAATGTCTTTTTATCCAGAGCAAGAGTGCCTGCATTCCCAATTAAAGATGTCCATGAGTCCAAGTACCACTCACGTACTCTCAGGTAGAACCGGTGGGAATACCCACAGGTAGCACTACCCGCAGATCACAGTATCTGTTTCCCACAGATCACAGCGGGTTGCAAGTATCACTTAGAAAAAAATTTGACTACTTGCAGGTACTTGCGGGTACCTGCAAGAAGCCAAAATTTTAGGAGAGAATGAAAAAAGCATTAACAAAATTCATATTTAACAGACAATGGATTCAACATCACGAACACCTACATACTATAACAAACGAATCAAAATGCATAATAGGGAGTTTGGAGTCAGAGAAAGCATCAGCGGTCTGATTAAGTAATTGAGAATCAGAATCAGGATCATTAACCCATATGTTATGAGGAAGAATGAGATCAAAATCAAAATCACAAGTGCAAGTGGTAGAAACACATATATTGATGATATGTGCAAAACAACGGATGGGCTAGAATGAAAGAATAAGTAAAGCTAATGAAAGAAAGAAATATGGACTTCCCCGAATCATTGATAGAAGCAAAGCCAACAACATCATCTACAGCAGGATTAAAGGGTAACTGTTGAAACAATTGCGCAGTTGTATAGTGGAAGGGAAAAGCAACAACAACAGCGGAAAAGAGTTCATCATGACTCAAGGATGACATAACTGTAACAATAAGAGAGAAGACAATGACAGGGAAAATGGAGAGATACCAAAGATGGAAGGAAACAAAAGGTATCTGCAAATGAATGAGAAAAGTAAAACAGAGAAACAACCTAAATGTACCAAGTGATGAAAGGGAAGAAAGGGAAAGAACGAAGGAGCAAAAGACAGATGATATATATAAGGAATAAAGGGATCACATGAATGATGAATCAAAGGCTTAAGAATCTATGCAACATACAAAACACATCAATGTGAAGGTGGTATTAGCTGGATAAAAATTACCTTTACTACTAGAGGAGCCAGAAACACTTGAGGCTTCATTGTCAGATAGGAGAAGTGGCATGATATGGTCAAGGTAGACTCGGCATTGGGGACTAAGGGAGAGCCCATATACATGTACAATACAGCGCAACAGCTAGGATGAAATAAGAAGGGTGAGGACAGGGGAAAAATTTAATGCCAACCTTGAAAAAAGAAACTTCAGAAGAACCAGGATTGGTAACAGAAATAGAGAGTGAATAATTGTCAGAATCACTGACAACACATTGGACATCAACGTGAAAGGGAAGTTCTTCAAACAAAGAAACCATTTTGTAGTCCAGGGTGAGAGCATCAATGATTAATTCCAACATATTGCCTTCAAATGACAAGAACATCACTAGAGACAATAAGCACAAGCAAGCTTTGGAATAAGGAGAAACATACCACAGGGAATGGGATCAGGAACTTTCCATCAACAAAAGTAAGTAAGGTAAAGAGAAAGAAATAACAAAAACATACCAGATGAAGGGAAAAAAGAACATAAACCTCAGTGACCGAAAAAGGTTATAAGCAATTATAAGTGAGCATGAGTGCTGCGGTCATTGTTGATAATCATTGTTGAACCAATGTGTATGAGCAAGAAGGAACCACCGGGAGAGTTACTAAGAAGCCACAGTTCAGTAACTGGGCCCAATGAGGCCGAAGCCCAACTGAGCACTCAGCGTTGAGAAGCCGGAGCTCAGTAACTGGGCCCAATGAGGCTGAAGCCCAATTGAGCACTCATTGTTGGTAATAAAGATGGACACAACTCCGGGTGCCGGTAACCGGTGGCATTAACCCCCGACCTGTGACCGGGTCCGCACCCATGGGAACCGGTAGCGGGACCCGCTGGTCACAGGTTTTTGCAGGTAAACCTGCTGGTACCTGCGTAAAATCACAGATACCTGCAGGTTTAATTGCAGAAATCACCCAAGATGGTGACCTGCGACCGGGTCTAACCCATGGGAACCGGTACCTGCACCCGCGGGCTACAGGTTACCAGGTATTCCCACGGGTGTTACCCGCAGGTACCGAAATCTAACTGGGAGTCGTGTCCATCCTTAGTTGGTAATGACAATTAGAGATGTCCACGAGTCCAAGTCTCAACAACTCAGACTCTTGCTGGTCAAATGGTGTTCCTGCAACAATCGTCCAATACGCTATTACGTCTGTACTGGTTCAACTGTTGTAATGAACAACTGTCTTATCAGCACATTTTTTTAGTTGTGCAAGTTTTTACTAAGAGTTGTCAAGGATTCCTCCGTGAATTGTATTGACCAAGCTTTTTAGAGAAGGGGGACCTTCTTTCCACAAAGTATGTACTAAGTGTAGGGTTATTTCTAGATTTACTTCTTAAAACAAAGAAGGGCCAAGTGCCAATTCCAACAATGGGACCAAGCACCTTTCAACAATGGGACCAAATGTCCAAACAATAAGTCAATAATATAACTTGTCACAATTCACACTCTCACAATAGAGAAGTGGGCCAATGGGGTTTCTAGATTTAGAACCACTGATGTACTGAGCAGAGAGAACTGTAAACTAGATTCAGCTTGCTGTGTAATAGTTACACAGTGTCACTAAGAATAGAGTGTTCTTCAGGGCAAACACAACGAGGTTACTAAGTCTGTGAGGATCAACTGGGAGTCAAAACCTGGGGATGCACCTCAAGTGGTGATCCCTTTTATACATTTTTGGGGTATTACCATAAATGGATACATGTGTACAGTAAGCAGGAGAAACTGAGATGAGTAATGAAAGTAGCCTTAGTAAGTGGGTATAGGGTATATGAGTAATCATGTTTGTTGATTTAAATCACTTGAAATGTATCAGTCATCATTTCAAGTATGATCAGTAAGCCTTTCAGATGTTGTATGATTCAGCAGACTTTATGCTGACTGAAATCATATATATAAGCCAATCATTTATGTCCATGAACATTATCTAGCAAATAGCCAAGTATGTCTCTGTTGAACTAACACCTCCACTTGTGAACTTGTGTGTGAATGCAGTTCCCTTGAGTATGCATCAAGTAAGTCTAGCCTCATATTGAGTGATCACTAGTATTTCCTAGTTTTATGTCCACTCACATAGGACTTGGGTTTGAGTACAGAATGTGGCAAATGCTTATACCATCCAAAATGCAACTCAGTGGGTACAATAGACTTCCTATCAGCTTTGGCTAACAGTGCGGGACTCACTATAGCCCTTAGTATCCAATGTACAATGCAGATAAGCCTAACATAGCAATATCTAGATTATACAGGCCTTGCCAGAAAACCGGCGTATTAACGCATTGTTGATGATGAAGCATTCATTGAAATCGTTGTAATGCTCCACACTCACATAGATCTACCAAGTTGCCAGACCATTTCCCGTGACATCAAAGCAGTTTTTGAGATAGCTCAAGCTCATGTTAAATCTATGCTTGGTGAAGCCACTGGTCACAAACACGCCATGTTCAATGGCTGTTCTTCACCCAATGTCATATCTATTTTAGGTTTTGCTATCACATTCTTGAACAAGGACAATGAAATGTCTAGTGTTGTTCTCAACTGCATTAGGTACGTTTTTTCCACTTAATGTATGTTTCTTAGTAACAGCTTTAGGTTGATGAAATCTCATACAGGTGTATATTTGGCTCAAAAGGTTGCCAAAGTATTGATGGAATATGATCTCATTGATTCCGTGTTGGGCATGGCCATAGATAATGCCTCCAACAATGATAGTCTTTTGAAAGAACTTCCTCACAATCTCCCTGACTCTGCTACAGTTGGAACTTAGTATCAGATTTGCTGCTTTGGCCACATCATTAATCTTGTATATCAAGTGTTTCTTTCATTATTTAACACTTCCAAAAAAAGCAGTCAAAGCAGATGGCCCGCCAAATGTGGATGACACTGATTGTGATGACTCTAGTGATGACAAGGAGGACAAAGAGGAAGAAATTGAAATCATTGAAGATCAGAGGCCAAACGCGAGGCAGGTGATTGGCGAGAGATTGAATGTTTAAGCTGGGAACTTGCAGAAGCAAGCATGCTTTTAGGCCGCTTTGCTGGCATTCTAAATATGGTAATAAAACAGCTTTGACCGAAGCAATGGCTGTAATTTTGACTCAGGGACCTATGATACATCTACAGACACTATGTACACTCTTATTAGCAGGAATATCAATGATAGAAGCAAGCTTTTTAGGCCACTCTGCTGGCATTCTCAATTAGGTAATAAAAACAGCTTTGGCCCAAGGTAATCTAAATAATTTTGATCAATCCATCCCCTTGCAGTGCCCCAGTGGCTGAGGTGCAGTGCCCAGATATTAATACATTATCCATAGCCTTTTTTGGGCTATCTACCATGCCAAAAATGTCCCAAATAGGCTCATAAACCACTGATTTTTGCGAAGCTATGCAAACCTGCGATGTGCCGGTCACATGACCCCATCAATGCGTAGCGGCACTGGCGCTTTAGCTATGGCTCAATATGGCCAACCTTTTACTTCCTAATTTAGCTAAAACAGATGTGATGTGACATGGAAATCCAGGTCTATGTTACACCCAGCAAAAAAATTCCTAATCCAGTGATTTTCCTTATGCCTAGTTGTGACATATGCCACATTGTAATGTAGGGTCACTTGCTACTACACCTGGGGTTGTCTTAAAATGTAATGTGGGCTCTGGCTGCAGCCCTCTACATTACATTATCAGTACAGCATAGGGTGCCTCAAAGTGGGGATCAAGCACCCACCCGCAGCCCACATTATTCTTTAGGTCAATCTCCTGGCCTCAAACTCTACTTAGGACCTCCTTAAGCCACAATAGAACCTACAGTTTGCTTGAGCAAAGCATCTGAGGCCAGCAATAGGAAGGGAAAGAAATGCACCAGCATTAAATTAGCATTTTTCCTAAGGAGCAGCAGTTTCTGGCCGTTGTTTAAGCATATAGAATTCTAGCTGTTGTAGATGTTGATGTGCTTGAGAAGGAAATTGATGTGTGTGGAGTACCAATGATTGCTGTTTTTGTTAATAGGAATGAATACACTATCCCAGTCCTTGAGGTTCTGCACTGCCTATTGAAAATGCTGAGAGCTTGTACAAGCGCATGCAGCAAAAGCCTACCACTTACTATGGCTTTATGACACCACCTCTCAACTGTGTTCTCCTCTGCTTTAGTCAGAACTCTGCTCTTGAGATTCATAAATATGTCCACGAGTCCGGGCGGAAGTAGACTTGGACTCATTGTACAGGTACTCGTAGGCTAAATAGTGATACTTGTAACCCGTGAAAAACCCGTGAGAAATGGGTACCGGGATCTGCAAGTAGTTACAATCAAGTACCCGCAAGTACTAACAGATCCGGAGCTTACAAGTACTCACAGCTAACCCGTTGATATTAGTCAAACTACCCAACGGAAGGTAAGAAATTAGACAACAGAGATATGGCATATTGTAAGGATAGCCCGAAAACAACGAAAACAACACAAAGCAAAAGAAAACAACACAGATTTAGCACACTATCTCAATGTCATCATCCTCATCATCATCTTGATCAAGATGTTTACCCTTGCGCCTAGATTTCAATGAATGGAAGTATTCAAGGGAACAAGACCGGTGGGAAACCAGGAGCGTAGTACCATTAAGCATCGAAGGGTTTCAAAAGCGAGATTATGGCAACGTTTGGCAACCTGAAGACCACCATGAGAGAACAGACACTCAACATCAGTTGAGGTAGCTAGATAAGAACAAAATTAGAGCAAAACAAGAAAACAATAACAGGGAAACACACCAGGCGCAGTAAGGAAATCTAAACCCATACGAGCAAATGCCCCATGAGCAGTCACCTTAGTACCAGGTTCATCTAGGCGGGAAGTGTGATATTGCCAAGGTCTGAACTTCAGGTCAAGTTACATATCCATATGAGCACCTACCAAAGTATTGTGTCTTGGGGATACCTGTCATGCCCTAGGCATATACAGACTGCCGACGTTTCCCGCTTACTGTTACATAACCCGCTTCCGCCGCATTTCCGGTTCCGATACACTTCCACTTTGCTTCTCTTTTACTTTTTCCTTCACTGTACACTTTCTATGATCCCGTCGATCCATTCTCCATCATTCTTACAATCATACATATGCTTTATGCTCATCCCGCTGCTTCCGCTTATGTTCATCGTTGTCTTTCATCCCTTGTACTTCTTTTGGCTATTCTTGTCTTTTCTACTCTCAGATTATTACCTATCGCTACTCCGGTCCTCGAGTACGCTTTATATAGTTCGGTACCATGTCAAGTACCACTTCAGGCAACCACATATTTGGTCTTATTAGTCTACACTTTTGTTACATTGACCTTACTAAAAAGACTCAAAAACCTAGGCAAAACCCGGGCAGCTAGGTCATGACCTTGGGATTTAGGTCATGACCTGGGAATTAGGTCATGACCTAGGTCAGGTTGGTCTTTTCCTGGGGTTGGTAGGTCATGGCCTGGGGTGAGATAGGATATGGCCTAGGTGGGGCAGGGCATGGTCTAGGTGAGGGAGGGCATGGTCTAGGTGAGGGAGGGTATGGTCTAGGAGGAGGAGGGTATAGTCTGGGAGGAGGAGGGTATGGTCTAGGAGGGGGAGATATAGTCTAAGAGGTGTAGGGTGAGAGTGGAGGATGGTGAGATAGAGAATATAAACAAGAATGAAATATCATAGAATAATGACTTGATATTTTTAGAAACATATTGGGATTTTTTACATATCTGTAGATTATGACAAGATTAAGCTAAGTCACAGTGCCCTGTTCTGGGTGGTCAGGGAAGCATGGGACTTACCTGACCTAGCTGATTTAGGTCATGACCTACCTGACCTAGGTCATGACCTACCTGACATAGATCATGACCTACCTGACCTAGGTCATGACCTACCTGACATAGATCATGACCTACCTGACCTAGGTCATGACCTGGGTGAACTAGGTCATGACCTGGGTGAACTAGGTCATGACCTGGGTGAACTAGGTCATGACCTGCCTAGCCTAGGTCATGACCTAGGCCAATTTGAAAATTAGTAAATTAGGAAATTTTTCAATTTTTGCAGTGGATGAGGTCAAAGCTGTTTTTATTACCAAATAAGGCAATTTTCAAACACCTTAACCGGTTTTATGTTTTTTTTAATAGAGTTAGATACATTTGGAAATTTTTATAAATTACTATATTAGGCAATTTTATTTCAATAGACTTTTATTTCTTAATTAGGCAATTTCAAAACTTTTGCAGTGGATGAGGCCAAAGCTGTTTCCATTGCCTAATTGAGAAGTGACAAATTTGCAGTGGATGAGGTCAAAGCTGATTTCATTACTTATTTGAAAAATGACAAATCTTTTGCAGTGGATGAGGTCAAAGCTGTTTTCACTACCTAATTAAGAAATGACAAAACTGAACACATAAACTATGTACACTTTTTTCCTAAGGACAATAACTTGTGGTAAACATCCAGACCTTTTGTTTATACACAGAATAGGTTGCTCACCTAAAATGAAGCCAATCCTGTGGTGGGAAGGGGCTGGATTGCAAAATATTTTTTGGATAACCTTTGGTTGTAGTGGATGAGGCCAATTAGTCTACACTTTTGTTACATTGACCTTACTAAAAAGACTCAAAAACCTAGGCAAAACCCGGGCAGCTAGGTCATGACCTTGGGATTTAGGTCATGACCTGGGAATTAGGTCATGACCTAGGTCAGGTTGGTCTTTTCCTGGGGTTGGTAGGTCATGGCCTGGGGTGAGATAGGATATGGCCTAGGTGGGGCAGGGCATGGTCTAGGTGAGGGAGGGCATGGTCTAGGTGAGGGAGGGTATGGTCTAGGAGGAGGAGGGTATAGTCTGGGAGGAGGAGGGTATGGTCTAGGAGGGGGAGATATAGTCTAAGAGGTGTAGGGTGAGAGTGGAGGATGGTGAGATAGAGAATATAAACAAGACGACTCAGGAGTAGCTTATACTATGCTGGGGGAGTGGGTAATAAGTGATATGTGTCTAATTATGCATAAATTTCGTTTTTTTGCCTGTTAAATCATTAATAGTGGGAGCTGTAGGCAGGAGAAGACTGTCTAGCTTGGCATATAGCATGCTAGGAGTACATAGATTGATATCAGAACCTTTCCCTGACAACCCCTTCCCTTATCTTGAAGGATCACCCTTATCCATGCCAATCTGCATGTTATATCAAGCAATCTTTAGACTCAACGCTTTTCATTGATTTCCTTTTATGGGCATACAGCTTTGGCCTCATCCACTACAACCAAAGGTTATCCAAAAAATATTTTGCAATCCAGCCCCTTCCCACCACAGGATTGGCTTCATTTTAGGTGAGCAACCTATTCTGTGTATAAACAAAAGGTCTGGATGTTTACCACAAGTTATTGTCCTTAGGAAAAAAGTGTACATAGTTTATGTGTTCAGTTTTGTCATTTCTTAATTAGGTAGTGAAAACAGCTTTGACCTCATCCACTGCAAAAGATTTGTCATTTTTCAAATAAGTAATGAAATCAGCTTTGACCTCATCCACTGCAAATTTGTCACTTCTCAATTAGGCAATGGAAACAGCTTTGGCCTCATCCACTGCAAAAGTTTTGAAATTGCCTAATTAAGAAATAAAAGTCTATTGAAATAAAATTGCCTAATATAGTAATTTATAAAAATTTCCAAATGTATCTAACTCTATTAAAAAAACATAAAACCGGTTAAGGTGTTTGAAAATTGCCTTATTTGGTAATAAAAACAGCTTTGACCTCATCCACTGCAAAAATTGAAAAATTTCCTAATTTACTAATTTTCAAATTGGCCTAGGTCATGACCTAGGCTAGGCAGGTCATGACCTAGTTCACCCAGGTCATGACCTAATATAGTAATTTATAAAAATTTCCAAATGTATCTAACTCTATTAAAAAAACATAAAACCGGTTAAGGTGTTTGAAAATTGCCTTATTTGGTAATAAAAACAGCTTTGACCTCATCCACTGCAAAAATTGAAAAATTTCCTAATTTAGTAATTTTCAAATTGGCCTAGGTCATGACCTAGTTCACCCAGGTCATGACCTAGGTCAGGTAGGTCATGACCTAGGCTAGGTAGGTCATGATCTAGGTCAGGTAGGTCATGACCTAGGTCAGGTAGGTCATGACCTAGGTTAGTGACCTAGGTTAGGTAGGTCATGAATTGCCTTATTTGGTAATAAAAACAGCTTTGACCTCATCCACTGCAAAAATTGAAAAATTTCCTAATTTACTAATTTTCAAATTGGCCTAGGTCATGACCTAGGCTAGGCAGGTCATGACCTAGTTCACCCAGGTCATGACCTAGGCCAGGTAGGTCATGACCTAGTTCACCCAGGTCATGACCTAGGTCAGGTAGGTCATGATCTATGTCAGGTAGGTCATGACCTAGGTCAGGTAGGTCATGACCTAAATCAGCTAGGTCAGGTAAGTCCCATGCTTCCCTGACCACCCAGAACAGGGCACTGTGACTTAGCTTAATCTTGTTATAATCTACAGATATGTAAAAAATCCCAATATGTTTCTAAAAATATCAAGTCATTATTCTATGATATTTCATTCTTGTTTATATTCTCTATCTCACCATCCTCCACTCTCACCCTACACCTCTTAGACTATATCTCCCCCTCCTAGACCATGCCCTCCTCCTCCTAGACCATACCCTCCCTCACCTAGACCATGCCCTCCCTCACCTAGACCATCCCTGCCCCACCTAGGCCATATCCTATCTCACCCCAGGCCATGACCTACCAACCCCAGGAAAAGACCAACCTGACCTAGGTCATGACCAATTTTTTAGGTCATGACCTAATTCCCAGGTCATGACCTAAATCCCAAGTCATGACCTAGCTGCCCGGGTTTTGCCTAGGTTTTTGAGTCTTTTTAGTAAGGTCAATGTAACAAAAGTGTAGACTAATAAGACCAAATATGTGGGTGACTGAACTGTCAAGTACAGTAGATTGGAAATATTGCTTAACCCCTTGACTCGTGTGCTCTTGTGTGTTCCGGTTTCTCGCTTTATCTGTTTCTTTAACTCTGTTTCTTCACTCCATCGTTTTCACAACCTCTGCAATTTACTATCATCTATTTGGTTCCGCTCTGTTTGCGCCGCATCAGGTCAGCTACCGCTTGACCTTCCGCTTCCGCTCATATCGCTATCAAAGCCGCTTGCACTTAGTGGGTCCTACCCTTCGAGTCGGAAACTCATCTACTCTTAGGCTTACTCGCCGAGTTCATTCTATCGCCTGTACAGACCTGCCGTCCCTACATTAGTCCCTTGGACGATCCCAACACGAGTCTTACATCCCATAGGCACTTCGGAACCGTTCTACACTCACATCCTTTCACATCTCAAACCAACTTTCCCAGTTTGGCTGAACGACAGAAGTACGGAGCGTATCCGCACTTTGGTTTCCAGGTTCGTAACCCGCGCTCGAAGGATTCCGCCTAGATCCTTACAATACCCATGGATGGATGCAAAGCTCAGGATAGACTTTATATGATTCGAAGGCATGCTTGATAAAGTTTGAGCATGATCTGTGAGGAATAGCATGCTCTACTTGTTCTATTGCTCCAAAATCGCATTTTTGGGGCAGAATACATCCATATCAATTAATATACTTGCTCTAGGTGTCATATAAAGGACAATGAGATACGGTTCAAGTGTATATCATCCCGTTAAATCCATATGTGTAGCATGAGTACCCCCACCACTCTCATTGTCTCAAAATTTCATGTTTGATCCGCAAAAATGTGAATTTGAGGGAAAACATGCAAAGATCAATAGGTACATGTGAAAATACACAAGGGAAAGTATGGGAATATGTGAGAGTCCCGTAGGAGGTGCTACTAACCAAATTTGATGACCTGAGCTCATCCACTGAATCATCCAAGTCCCTCCTGGCAAGGTCAATTTTTTCGAAATTATGTAGGTAAGGTCAAAAATAAATGTTGGAATGTTCAAGGAATGAGTATTGGCATATATAGAAGTACAATAGGGGGTATCACTGCCGAGATCCCAGGCCCTAAATGCACCAACTGGGGCCTCCAGATCCCTCCCAAGCTGAAATTCTTCGAAATTGTGGTGTGATTCATGGACCACACATTGCTATATCCACTGTGGCATTTTAGTGGTGGGATCATCGATCCAAGATACAGCTTTCCACTAATTGTTATCTATATCCTGCATGCCAATTCCCGCATCTGGATTAATGGTGCATTTATACAGCATTTTTTGGAGGATCATGGTTATATGCACCTGTAATGAAGCCAAATGGCCTGGTGGGGAGCAGCATACATCTGTGTTTGAGCATTTTACAGGCTATATTTCGCATTTTTTGTACATTTTTTCGCATTTTTATTGAATATAGCCACCCAGTGATGCCATATGAGCGCCATATGACGTCGTTAGATGCCCCTATGGTGTATCCCCTTTTTCGGAACTTTTTCTGATTTTTCCGGCATTTTTCACTTCAGGCAGCCCCCAAAACTACCAAGTTGAAGTGGAAGATTGTCACAATTCCCAACCTAATATGGTCCCAATCCCAGGGAATTCCCAGGTCCTTTTGGGAATCCCACATTTTCTGATGGGATTCCCTCAATTCATTTGGGAATCCCAGACCCTACTGGGGATTCCCACATCTCACATGGGAATCCCCTGACTTTGGGATTCCCAGAACCACTTTTTACTAGCTACTCAATTAATGTGTTCCAGTTGACACTCAATTTATTGAAGTACTGTATAATTATGACTGGATACTCCCATAACATGTAACAAGCCTTGCTAAGTATGGAGGACTTCACAATACTGTAACATTATGGTCCTTTGACCTGCCTATTCATTTTCACATATAGCACTATGCATAATGCATAATGTAAGGCTCTGATAATCATGCTCATCAAAACCATATTGAGGCCAAGGTGGCTCTGATGCTTTCATTTTAGCAGAATGTTATGTAGTTTTTACATTTATTTTTAAGGTTTGAAACTTGTCTTGGAATCACCTCTCTCTGGGAATAACCTCTCTGGTTTACATTAGATTAACAGCATATGTATGTGTGTATTATTGCTACACTCAATGTTTTCAGTGTGAATTATTCATATCCACAGTTGGTTACATCTTATCTTAATCTTTTATAAGCATTTCTTTCATGTTAATAACATTTATCTATATTACCACTTTTTTTCTTAGTTTAAAAACACATGTGCCAGCTAAGGGATTCCCAGCTTAGGGGATTCCGAGCTAAGGAGATTCCCAGCTTAGGGGATTCCCAGCTAAGGGGATTCCCAGCTAAGGGATTCCCAACTTCCCTCTAATGAAATATGATGAAGTTGTCAAGAATACATAATGATATTAAACTTATTCAGACAATCTATACTATTATACAGTTCTAATCAAAAATACTATCTACAGTCTGATTCACATTTACATTTAAAGCTTCCATTCGTTCAATCAAGCCAATATCAAGATTGTCTTCATCAAAATCCTCCTCACCTGATGAAAAATCTTCATCATCCTCTGATAAATTGGATAGGATGTCTGAGTTGAAATGTCGCCTCGCGGTTTTGAGATCCTCTTGTGATGGACCCCATGCTGGTAACAACTCCTCGTTGCGTATCCCATCCAAAAATCTCTTCCACGTCACACATATTTCAAGTAAAAAGTGTCTGCATTCCTTCAATTGGTACACCAGATCTTCAAACAATTAGTCAAGTGCGCAATGAAAAAAAACAGTAAGCTTACCTTCATCCTCAACCGTTTCAATGCAGTCTACAACAATCTGCCACTCTTCTGAAAACCACTCACGTTGAGTCAGCAGTTCATTCATCAACCTACAAAGCTCTTCATCACATCTATCTCTCAACAGTACACTGCGAATTCCATTCCGCACTTGATCATCGCACAACCAAAGAGGTGGATTCAAAGTATCTCCATCTCCGTCTAATCCAACATCCTGCCATATAGCGTCATCGACATCCAGTCCAAACAGTTTCTCCATAGGGATCTGCTTGGGTGCAACTGGGTGGTGTGGCACGTTGCCTACATGAATCGGTTCGACAACTGTTTATTAACCACTTTGATAGTGTTGCGAGCTCATGATGCTTGTGTTGGCGCAGAGCTTCAAGCCCATGGGATGTTTGTAACAACACTTAATATGAATGTTATTCTTGCGCCGATCCCACAGTGCCACACTCAGATGTGTTGTCACAACAACTTTGCTCAAGATGACCCGTGTTGGTGGCCCCAGCTGTTTCATTGTTCCATTGGCCATCTGGCAGTCATTCCTTCCGCCAATGATTCCGGAGCTCATCCTCTTCACTTTGCTTGGTATTAGCCAATGGCTGATGATCTGGCCAGTGTGCATCTGCCCGGATTGGCAGGCGTTGTACGCATCTTCACAGCCTGAGTGAGATGTGTACTTTGCTTTGCCATTCAATCGAGTCTGGCCTTCCAGCAGATCTCCGTGATGATATGTATCTAGTCCGCGGCAGAGCTCAGCTTTGTAAATCAACTTTGTAAATACCTTGATTGTTTGTCCATTCCAGGTGCTTCTTCAACAGTCCTCTTGCAGATATCATATCTGTTGGAACTAAGAGACACGTTAGTACGATGTACAACTAAGCTCAGCCAGAAGTGATGAAGGCTAAATCATATTACCATACCTAAGAGACACGTTAGTACAATGTACAACTAAGCTATAGGTACAGTATGAGCATAATGGACATAGAGCATAAGTATAATAGACATACCTCAGCCAGAAGTGATGAAGGCTGAGGAAAAGAAGGGAACGTCGATATGTACAGTATAAGTAGAAATCCGTATCAGTGAAATAAAAGTTAAAACAAATGATAAGAACTCGGGTCTGATATCTACTCGGTATTGGAGCTGTACATACCGGCGGCCATATACCGCGGACCGAATATCCAACACTCCCCCTCAACGAGAATGCATTGGGACAAGTCCCAGTAGTTGAGTTGCCTGTCGATGAGTTTCACCATCAAGAGCTTTGGTGAATATGTCGGCGACATTATCCCTAGAAGCAACAACAGCTGTCTGAATATCACCGCAATGAACCGCTTCACAAATCCAGTGGTGGTGAATTTTGATATGTTTGTTTGCATTAGTGACTTGGTCGGAATTAATGTTCTTCAAAGCCGAAGATGAATCAACAAACATCTGAGTTGGTTCAGGTTGAGTGAAGTCGAGTTCCTGGAGAAGGGAGCGGAACCAAACAACTTCCCTACCACAAGATCCAGCTGCATAATATTCGGCTTCACTGGTGGAAGTTGCAACAGCAGTCTGTTTCCTCGTATACCAGGAAAAACAACCTGTACCGAAAGTGAGGGCGGCGCCAGACACCGAACGACCATGTTCAAGGTGATCAACAAAGTTGGAGTCGGTATAGGCAAAGAAAAGGAGTGACTTGCCACCAAGGACGAGGACGAAGTCAACAGTCCCCTTCAAATAGCGAATAATCCGTTTCACTGCTTTCCAGTGGATATGACCGGGATTATGCATGAACTGCGCTACTTGTTGGGTGCTGCGAGTGATGTCCGGGCGCGTTCAAGTGGAGGCGTGCATGAGAGAACCAACACCTTCAGCGTAGGGCACCAAGCGCATCTCTCTCTGTTCAGGAGAATCATCAGAAGGACAATCAGCTTTGGACAATACCGTCTTTTCCATGGGTGTTCCAACGGGGTGAGCATCATCGAGTCGGAAACGCGAAATGAGAGACAAGATGTAGGAACGTTGGGAAAAGGAAATGGTTCGAGCAGATCTATCACGAGTAACAGTCATACCCAAAAATTGAGAGATCTCCCCCTTATCCAAGATATCAAAATGAGTACGGAACTCATCCTTGAATTGAATAATCTGTAGAATGGAGGAACCAAAGAGAGCTAGATCATCGACGTGAGTTGCAATGATGATTATTCCATCGGAAGAACGACAAAAGAAGACACAAGGATCGGAAATGCAAACCTGAAAGCCAAGTTCAACCAAAACACTTTTTAGTTTCTCATACCAGAGAAAACCAGACTGCTTAAGTCCATAGAGTGCCTTGTTAAGCTTCCAAACCCACGAATCCTTTCCTCTGACTGCAAATCCGGGCGGTTGCTTCACATACGTTGGCTGGTCATCAGGGATGGTGCTATTAAGATAAGCAGATTTCACATCAATGACATGAATTTCCCAATCCTGGATGGCCGCTACGGTTGCAATACCACAAATGGATTCAATACGAGCAGTCGGAGCGTGGATATTGACAAAGTCAATACCCGGAATTTGGGTAAAACCCTGAGCTACAAGTCGAGCTCGGTAGACCTCAATGGCCTGAGTGTTGGCATTGCACTTGATAGCGAAGACCCAGCGTGTACCAATGGCCTTACGGTCAGGAGGTGGTGGAACGAGAGAGTAAGTCCCAGTCTCCAAGAGCTGGTTAAGCTTGTAATGACAAGCGGCTTCCCACTCTGCATGATCGGGAGAGTTGAGAGCCTGCGAAACATTGAATGGAATTTCACCACTCAAGATATGAGCCAGTTCGGGCATCTCTCCCTCATCCCCGCTATCATCCATATCAAGCTCAACATGCGGAGGAATATCCTCATCAATCTGTGGCTGGACTTCTGCTCTCGCACGAGAGTGAGTCTTAGCAGGTGTAGCATCAGAAGGCATGCGGGGATTAGGACGAGGGGCACGAGGTGGAGGAGTAGCAGGAGGAACAGGAACAGGAGGGTCAGGTGGGAGAGCGGATGGAGCGGTTATAGGGGAAAACTCATCGTCATCTTTATAAGTAGGATTTTTGAGAGACGAATAATCATAGGACTCCCCCGCGGCGCTCAAAAGTCCATCTCCATTAGTGTTGTCATCAAACTTCACACAGATTGCTGAATGTACACCTTTACCTGGCGTGTACACATAGTATGCCACCCGAGTCTCATCAAAACCTAGAAAAATACCAGGAGTACCACGAGCGTCAAGTTTATGCTCCTGTGAGTTGTTGTATACCCAAACTTTACATCCAAAAGAATGCAATTTTCGACGGTCAGGGTGCTTCTTGTACCAGAGATGATAGGGTGTCTCCCCTTTGGGTAGAGGTCTAGCATAAGTCCGGGCACGGATATTAAGAATGTACCAGACAGCGTAGCCCCACATAGAGAGAGGAAGTTGAGAGTGAATAAGGATAGTGCGTACCCGGTCAAAAATTGTACGATTGAGGCGCTCAGAACGGCCGTTCTGTTCAGGAGTGTAAGGAGCGGTCTTTTCCCAGCGGATACCATGCTCCTTCATCCAATCGCGCCACTCGTTGGTTATATATTCCCCACCATTGTCAGTGCGGAAAACCTTCAACTTTTTGCCGGTTACCTTCTCTACTTCAACTAACCACTGCTTAAAAGCAGTAAAAGCATCACTCTTGCGGCGAAGCAAGTAACCCCAAGCCATACGGGAGCAATCATCAAGAAACATGATGAGATACCCCATGCCGGTCATGGTCAAGACCGGAGCTGGTCCCCAAAGATCTGAGTGAACTAGGCCCAGTGGCTCTGAAGCTCTAGAGTTTGATTCAGGAAAGCGCGCACGGGTGAGCTTTCTCTGTGCGCAGGCATCACAGATGGGGGGTTCTGCAGCCAATTCTGAGGCTGTAAGTTTCACGGTCATCCCCTCAAGCGTACCCGAACGGTACAAGTCACGACAAGCGGGATAGTTCAAATGCCCAAGCTCGTTATGAAGCTGAACCAGTTTGGAGTAAAGCGGAGGTTTGTCCGAGGTGGAAGATGTAAATGCAGAGGTGGAGGGAGCAGAGTCAAGGTGATAAAGTCGAGAATCGTCCTTCGTTCCAGTGAAAACAACATCCTCCTCATCAATAAGGCGCTGGATAAAAGTACCAGCATCATCCTTACTGAATGTTACACATTTCCCTGCGCCAAAGACAGTATAACACTTAGCTTCGTCGAGTCGGGAAACGGAAATGAGGGTAGGAGAGGAGTCAGGAACGAAAGCAGTGTCCTTCAGATTGAGACGGACAAGTTGACGATGGCGACGACGCGCAAGAAAAACGGCTATACCTCGACCTGCAATCTTCATAGTACCATGACCCAATCCAGTAACCTTCTGAGAAATGGCCGGATGGTGGAAAGACGTGAAGTCGGCACAAACAGAATGAATGTGAGACGTAGTACCAGAGTCGATAATGATGGGAGGCCTATCGGCAGTAGTACCAGCTGGATACACTGACTCAGACATAGGCTGGGAGGAATTCACATTTGTAGAAGTCTCGGTCACCGGGTAAGCAGAGAAATCGATAATATTGGCGCCCGAAGAAGATTCTACAAAATGTGATGAGGTAGACTGCTCAGTTTCACCTCCTCCCCCACTCTCCACATGGTGGGCTTTCTCTTTGCCCTTCTTCTTATTTTTCCCCTTTCTGTTACCTCCCTTAGCCTCCATAGCATGTTTCCCACCACCGGGCTTACGGCAAAAATCCTTGGTGTGACCAGGAGTGTGGCAGTTGACACAATAATAATCTCCACGGGCCGCATAGGAGCGTTCAAGCACAGCGACGGCGGCTTCTACGTTCGACATGCCGGAATTAGAGTTCTCGTCAGGATGAGCTGAACGGTAAGAACCTAAAATCTGTTGGACAGTTGACTCAAGAGTAGTGCTGGAGGTGAGAGAGAAACTGCGGATCCAGGTGTGCCAAGACCCGGTCGCACCTTCCTCATTGGGGAGAGTAGTGACAAGAATAGCAGAGGCAAACCCTTCCTCCACAACGTACCCAGCTTTCCGGATATCCTGCAGAGCGGATTCGAAACCCTGAAGATGGGCAGACAAAGAATCAAAGCTATGCTGGAGCAGAAGTCGGCGGGTGAGTCGGGAGAAGAACGTCATGATGAGACCAGAACCCTGAGGACCATAAGTACCCGAAAGTCGTTTATAGGCGGCGGCGCTTGTAAGACCTTCTACCATACTGACCATGCTCTCAGAGATACACTGGAGAAGCATGTTCATCATATAAGAATCCATCCGTTGCCAGATAAGATACTTAGTGTCGGTATCGGAAGGACAAACAAGCGCGCCTGACAAAATAGACTGACATCCTACTGTGCGAGCACCAGCGAGGAAGACGGCAGACCAAGACGAAAAATTCGTTTCACCTTTGAGCTTAGTGTCACGAGGGAAGAGTGAATTTCCACCACTAGGGATGGTCCAATCACTCGGAATAGTCGGCGCGGTCATAGTGGTCTGTGTACTCGAAGTAGTCTGAGTAGGTTGGGTAGTAGGAGCGGAAGGGGTAGTAGACATCGATAGAGACGAGGGTTATGCAGGAAGAGAAGATAAAAGATTCGATTCCGGTAATCACTATAAGGCTGGCTGTATCAGGCGGACTCGGGGCCCATAACCTGTTGGAACTAAGAGACACGTTAGTACGATGTACAACTAAGCTCAGCCAGAAGTGATGAAGGCTAAATCATATTACCATACCTAAGAGACACGTTAGTACAATGTACAACTAAGCTATAGGTACAGTATGAGCATAATGGACATAGAGCATAAGTATAATAGACATACCTCAGCCAGAAGTGATGAAGGCTGAGGAAAAGAAGGGAACGTCGATACGTACAGTATAAGTAGAAATCCGTATCAGTGAAATAAAAGTTAAAACAAATGATAAGAACTCGGGTCTGATATCTACTCGGTATTGGAGCTGTACATACCGGCGGCCATATACCGCGGACCAAATATCCAACAATATCATGCCTCCAACGTGTATTTCTGGAAACATACTGGTTCACTGTTTGGCTGCCACATCTACAGGATGTCGATCATGCATTCTCTCTTGATTCTTTGATTATAGGCACATTCATAGACAACCTGGATTTGGCTTCTGATTTGGTCCAGGTTGGTATTCCGGTATGGGTTGTACGGATGTGGGATGAGCATCCTACCGTAAAAATTCCCTTTATTGTCCATGCATTGGATGTCGACTACAGTGGTTGCTATCTTCCCATCCATGATACCAATTTCAGACTTGATGTGCCTGATAATGATCCCCCACATATGACCATTTACACCAGTCCTCCTGGTCATTACAAGCAATATGCTCGCATGGCGCTCTTTGTCCATCAACAATTTTCTCCTTCACTTTTATTCCCCAACATGGTCAGAAGAATAACAATGGATCTCTTGCGGCGCGCGCAGCTAAGACTCTGGAAGTGGATGTGGTGGATGTTATGAAGTGTGATAAGATATCTCCTACTCCTCCAGCAAAGAGGGTAAAGCACAGTGAGTAGCACTGTGTTTGTAGTAGTTTCACACTCATATCTTCATTTTTTAGGTACCGTGCAGCGCAACTGTTTCAAGACTGAAGTTGTTTATACTCCCTTTCCCAACCCTTTGCCATGGTGGGAGGTTGCTCATCAACGCAGAACTGGAGCAACTTACAGGATCATCGTTACTGGGCAGCCCAATGCGACCCCACCGCCTTTCTAACATCTAAAAACATCCTAAAGCCCCCTATTGTCCTCATGTGGCTGTGAATTTGCCTGGTGGTTGTGTGGCGTTTGAGTCATCCTAATGCAAATAGGTACACGCACGAGGAATGGTGTGCATTGCTTGAAACTCTGGCACACCCTGACCTTCCGGTCTCTGAACGTCGCAAGAAGATGCTCCATGCTCTCAAGGAGCTAGTCAGCCAATCAAGCTCAACCGTTGGTATCACTATTGATGTTGACAACATTGAATCCACCCCTGCTAGGTGGAATGATGTTGACGTTCAACTTGACACATCTGGCCAGTTGGACTTACATGTGGTCCATGCAGTGGTTTGGGAATTATATGAGATAAAGTTTCGCACGGATCTCTTCACAATTGATTAGTATATGGTTCCAGAGCCTGTGGGTGACAGCAGCTGATTCTGTGAAGCCTTTCTAAAGGCACCCGATAGATGTCGTGGCAGCCTTTACCAAGGCATGCGATGATACTGTGGCCTATCAATTTGGAGACTGCTGGCTAAGAGATAAGATTACTCCCATATATGGAGAAAAAAAAAATGATGTGCTAGATAGGCGCCTAAAATCGCGAAAAAATCGTAAAAAATGCCGAAAATGTTCTAGGTGGCATGCGGGGGGCAGGGCGCATGAGGGGGAGCATGGGAACCCATGTGTGAATGCTCCTGTAAATCGAAAAAAATACCGCAAAAATACAGGAAAAATGCTCAAAAAGTCCGAGGGTATGGATATAGTAAGGGGGCATTGGCGCACCAGCAGGAGCGTGTCTTCCATGCCTATGGCCATGGGTGGGCGTGCCAATGTATTTACCATCCAAGGAAATGCAAAGGATTTGGGTTGTCGGATGGTGAAGGGTGCGAAAGGTTGTGGCACTCAATAAGTAAACTTATCGCATATCTGCGCTTTATGGCATTGTTCTAGTCTGATCTCACGCTTTGTAGTATCACCTTTGTCTTTTCACTTTGGACTCACAAGTTCAGCATGGAGATCAAGAAAGTCTTGTAAACCTTGGCAAGTGGCTCCAGCGTAAATGGCATTCCACTACAACCAGACGCACTGAAGCCAACAAAGAGGTTAGAGATTCGAAGAGGACCACTGCTTTCCTAAGGGAGCAATGGGAGGAACAGGTGGTATTGCAGATGAAACCGTTACCTCATAAGTGGTTCGCGCTTCATTCAGATCAGAAGCGGAAGTAATAACTCTCTTCCAGGCCAGTTGAAGAATAAAGGCAAGAAGGCAGTTGAAGTCGCGTGGGAGACGCGGAAAGCTCACGATGTGGCGGCTAAGAAGGTATCTGACTACCAAAATACACTCATGGACCTCAAAACAGAGCTGTACAAACATGCTGAGGTGCAAATGCAACTACCGGATGCAGAGAAACAGCTGGAGAATCTCAAAGCTTCCCTTAAGCGACAAGAGAGAGCGCTCGGTGTCGAGGGACTACTGGAGGACTATAGAGAACTGGCTAGCAGTCCATTCCTTGATCTCCGTATGAATGCTCGCGCTGTGAAGATGCGTCTCCAGGACAAATTTAAATCTAGGAAATTCAAGTTCAATCGGATCGAGCGTTCTTTCTGCCGTCAACAGTATAACGGTGAGCTCATAATCAGCCAATGCGAACTAAAAAACACTAACAATGAACTCATTATAGAATGCAAGTTAACCAGCCACGCAGCTGACACTGCGTGCAAATCCCTGTAAATTTTGCTGGAAATAGTAAAATTATGTTAAAATTGTATGAATAATTTTTGGCATAAACTCTGATGTTTATGGTAAAGATCTGTTAAGTTTATATTAAGTGAAAAAAATCCAATAAAATCATTGCTTTACCATAAAGTGTATAACTTATGCTGAAACTATGAAGAACTAATGATAAAGTTGAGTTATGTTTATTGTAATATTTTGAAATGAGCTTTTAGCATAATTCTACATTAAGGTAACAAATTTATGCAATTATTTGAGTATGATACTGATAAGATTGTAGTGGTTTAACTATAGAATTTTGTATTGCATTCCATAAATCTTTGAGCAGAAATGGAAAAGTTATATGAATAAATATCAGCATGAATATCTTTTTTTATCTTATGGTATTCATGAACTTATGATAATCAAAAATTTAGAGCCATTGTATTTGTTTAACATAACAGAAGAAACTTACAATGAAGCCATAAGAGAATTCTTCCAGATTAAAATAAATGTTATTTAGGTAATGTTCAATTGATAGAAAAATTATGATAAACCAAAAAACTTCATGTTAGCTGAACTTTATTATAGTAGACAATGGCCATGGTAATATGATTATTAGTAAAAGCTAGCATGAATATAGCATAAATAATCAAATTTACTGAAAAATTTCAATAACCTTTTAGACGGTTGTGTTGGCTGTGGCGCGTAGAAAAGTTGTAGCCAAAGAACGCATCAATGTCTATCCACCGACGAATCCATTGCGCGTATCATTGAGCCATTGTGCATGCGACAATGGTTTTGACCTTTATTTAGCAATCCCATTCTCCACACATGCCCCATTCCCGCCCATGCCACTGATACACCCTTTTAACCCACACTTCCCTATTTCCGCTTCTCTCTCTCTTATGATAACATTGAGTCTCGAACAATGTATTCCCCCACTGGTCGTTCCCCTAACAAGACTACTCAACCCGTTTCTGCCTAGGTGCCCTGTTCCCTTTCAAGATATGTCCTTGTACTTCTTTACCCGTTCCGTGTACTTTCTGCGCAATCTACTCACTTTCGATCCCAATTATCGCGCATCCACTAGAACTTCCCACCAGAACTTCCGCTTCCGCTCATGATCGTCTTCCTTTCCTTTTGCACTTTGTGGGCTCTACCTTTCGAGTCGGATACTCATCTACTCCTAGGCTTACTCTCTGAGTTCATTCTACTACTCTTACTGGTCCCGCTCAGTGATTCTACATCGTTGTCGTTCCCAGATCGAGTATGCTCCCGCCAGACTCCATCGACGGAAACATCCCATCGCCGTTATCCGTCAGAAGCTTCTTCCAAAACCCACACTCTAAGGATCCGCCTAGATCCACAGTAACACTACTACTAGGAGTTTCTTATGGCTATGGTAATATAATTATTAGACTTCTAGAAACAAAATCTAGTATGAAATAATCAAATTTACAGAAAAATTCCGATAACCTTTTAACTCCCGGGGCCAGTCTATCCACCGATGAATCCGCCACTCCATTTGAGCGTGCCATTAAGCCATTCCGACAATGGTTTTGACCTTTATTTAGCAATCCCATTCCCCATGCCCACCCATGCCACTTATACACCCAAAAGCCCACCCATCCCCTTCTCAAAATTCGAGATTCTCGGCTGTGGCAAAATCGACGGCATCCCCCATTTATTACTCCCAACAATTCTGTCATTGGGGAGATGTGTCCAACATCCATTACCTTGCCGCAGAAGCCAGCAAGATTCTCTCCAGATAGGACATGATGAATCTTGACCTCTCCTTCAGAGCCTGGATAAGTCATTAGTTTCATACGCTATGTCAGGTCGACAAGCTCCTTGTCCGAATTGGGTGTCGATTTTGATTTGAGATCCTGGAGCCCAAACTTAGTCAGAAACTGGTCCCAGTAGGCCAGCATGGATAGTGTACCAGCCTCATACCTAGAGCGAAATGTACCGCATCAGTCTCCTTTATCCAATACCTGCTTCCGATTTCCTCCTTTGCTCTAACCATTTCTTCCTTCGATGAAGATCCACCTAACATGTCATTTGTATAGGTCCCTGTCATCGTCTCCTTTAAATCCAGCTTCCTCGACCTTACGCATTTATCAGCTTACAAGCGAGTGTATCCCAAATCCGATCTAACTGCTTCCACCAGTTCCTCCCTTCCTGCTTGCATTGACCCGGATACTGACTTCTTCACCCACATAACCTTTCCCGATCCTCTACCTTCAAAGCCTTCAGGTGGGCGGACATCCATATTCTCCTTCATCTCCGCATTCAGGTAAGCCGAGGCAAAATCAATCTGCCAGATGAAGTATCCGAGCGAAACCCATACCGCTATGAGGATCCTGAGTGATCCAAATCTTAAAACCGCTGTAAAAACCTCGAAGTAATCAACACCTTCCACCTCCGTTAACAACAAGCCTAGCCTCAACTAACCGAAAACACTGCTCATAGCTTTCATCTAGGAACTTCTTTCCCCAGTCGTTGCTGCGCCTTCAGAAGATCTCCGGGATGGCTACAATCCGCCTTCAAGTGACTACAGACAGTCCTCTTCTTTGTCGCTCTTGTGTTGTCAAAGTCCGCGCTCATAAAGTGGGGTCCCGCCAAAGTTGCCTGGTTAGCGCATCCGCATTCCACCTCCTGTACGCTGGCCCTGGAGGGCGGGAGTCCACCGAGTGCTTTTAAAACTGCTAAATCTGCGAACGTGAATAAAAACTTCTCATTACCTGGTATCCTGCCCATTATGAGAGTTTGGAGAAGGATTTTAATGCAGCGCGCAACTCTCCAGAACTGGAATGATGTCAGGGACATTCAAGCTGTTTCCGATTTTAAAGCCGCGTCTCAAGTTAGTGACTGCAAAGATTCGGCTACCAAGTCACATAAGAGATCCATGAATGGATCAATGAAGGCTAAGCTTCATAAGGGAAAACAACAGAGCATTGTTTCCGAGTCCGAATCTTCAAAAGATTCGCAAGGCAGATGTTAAGCCCCTTCAGGATGCTTGCAAGATTTCGGACTCTAGTTCAGATAGCCATTTGTCTTCGCCTTCGAGTGACCCTGATGTCCCATCAAGCTCTGAGTCTGACTCGGATTCATCATCTGGTTCTTTCCGTACTTCTTTCCATACTTCAAGCTCTAATTGTCATTGTGGACGGGGCATAAACATAAGACTTGTCCTGCTAAACAGAAGGATAAGAAACATCAACGCAGGTCTAGAATCTCGCGCCCACGTACCAGACCTCCAAATCTGGAGTCATTTCTCAGGCTCCAACTTGGGGTACAACGAGAACGATGCAGATATTTAGTCAAAATCAGGGCAAGAATGCGGATGCGCTATATGCCGGGGCCCCACTTATATGAGCGGGGACTCAAGTAAGATAAGATAAAGGATCATCAATCATTGATCATGCCAAGAAACGGCCAGACATCCAAATTTAGTAGACCCACCTTGATACCACAATGGTAAATTTTTCTGTCTGGCACGTGGTTCAGATTTTTCACTTTCTTCCTGAACATCCAACATGAATGATTTTATAACAATTAAGGTGAAATGTTGAGCAAGAAACTCACCGCCATTGACGTCTATTAGAATTAGCTTGATATCCGCTATACAATACGATAGGTCCCCAACTATACGTTGCAACTGAAAAGACATTACATTACAGAATCCCTTCGTTAGCTTTGAAGCTGGAGATGAATTGCACGTAGAGCACCAGTAATCAACAAGACATGATACCTCTGATTCCCCAATCCAAGGCTTCGAGGCTGGACGACTGCTGGACAAGAGGTTCGCTGATTTGTACTACGACAGGATCTCAGATTCATAACATTTTCTCTCAACCAACCGAAACCTTACAATCTGAACGCGTTGTAAGAAATCTTTTGATGTATAATGAGATATCCACGATGAGTAGTGATGCATTGATATCCAACTAAAAAATCTAGTATAGGCACCCACTAACCAATTCAACAAAAGAACTGGCCATCCGTAAGCAGAAAGGCAGACTTGGGTGAGGGAGGGATGTGGATCTCGCAATAGGATCCAGCAAGAGTTCATGCAGAGACAAAAAAAAAAGAATTGTTGTACTGGTGTGAGTTTTGATGATATTTCGATAGATACAGCGGACGACACTAATATAAACAGGCAGATTCTTATGGTTTGGATGGTGTTGTATGGAGCCCATTGTGGGGAACTATAACATATAACGAGATATCCATGATGTAACGTACCGAGTCGTAGAAAAGCTAAAGAGTAGATAGGTATCCAGATCTATAAAGGTAATCCGCATGCCGCTGCATACGAGAACCATAGGGCGGAAAGACATCTGGTCTGATTTGCCTGACATGAGACTAGTGTAGGCATTATGATTGAGAAATAAATAGATTCTTCAAGAAAATCACTATGAGCATGCTAGTTTTGGAGTCCAATGGAATGCGCACGCAGCAGAGAATCTCTCCAGTCCTATGTCCTACTTCTTTCCGAGTTTCACTACTCAGCTGTCGAAGGATCTCCTGCTTCGTAGAAAGGCTCGGGGTGTCCGCACTTCCGGTGAAAAAGTCAACTACAACAGCCATATCGGTGCGGTTGTTTACCAAGGTGAGAATCGGAGGTTCTAGCTGTGTGATTTTGACTTTGATAAGCTCACGTAGGTAGTGTTTCTCGAGGGTGGGTATCGTACAACCCAAACCACCAGGAGTATAAATGGAATGTTCTATGTAAACTGCTATGAGCACATGTAAATCCGTAATTTCTGCTCATGCACCTTTCCGTTTAATTCCCAGTTCTTTACATTCCAGCCTATGTGCTTCTCGATAATGGGCAACTTGGCATGCTTTAGAGCAGTACGCAACCACTTGACAACGGGAACAACGACGTGCTACGAGCTGGCCATGGGAGGATCTGTCCGAACCGTTTTCATTGCACTTGCATATAAAATATTAATTCGCGCAAGTCAGTGAAGGCACTGGCTTACCTTAGCGCATGCAGTTACTAGAGTAAGCCGCCAAGTTGTTTTCCTGAGAGATACACTCTCCGCGTTCCAGAAAGTATCAACAGCCGTGTCCCACACCTTGAGAAGCGCTTCCTCCGAAGAATTTCCGCGAGTGAGACCTGGCCCTCTCGACAGCGCGTGGCTCAAGTTGTGCTGAGCGCGGTAACTTACTGCATGATAAATCCGAAAATCTAAGATAGCTGACACCAAGCCACGAATTACATTAATTGCACAGACATAGATCAAAAACTGGGAGGAATGGACGCTACCCCAGGTTCGAAGGAGGTGGCAGGTTTGAGGAATCATCGCGAGGAAGTGGTGATCTAAAGCAGCGGTGATCCAAGGAATCCCTCCAAACATCTATTTGGAATGGCAGATGAGAATTTCCGAGACACATAACAGGTGTATTTCTGTTGAGTCAAACAACGTACTACCTATAACCTTTGACCTGGTTGAGGTCAAGAGGCACCAGAGCTTGTAAATGTAAGGCCAAGTTGATCGGGCAACATCTAATCTTGATTGGACCCGATTTCCTGGGAGAACTTTGATGACGCGGAGAAGGAGGTATAGCCGGTGGCCAGGAATCGAAGCCCGAGTGTGGTGCATAAACTGCACTTCCGCGCAATCTTTCCACAAGACATTCAGCCTTAATCCAGTGATAGAGCGTGACGCAACCTCTAGAGCTTCGGCGAAGTCATTCTCCAATGTTCCACTCATCTTGGAGACAGCCTTCGTGACCCATTGCTGGTAGAGGTCATTATCTGTTGTGAGAGGGACAGGTTCTACAGCGGCAGCAAGCAGTTCTTTCAGCTCCCGGGCTTCTAAAATCATTGTCGTGTAGTTCGATGTCTCGGAATGCGAATTTTCCTCTAGGATACGAGTTAAAATGCGTAGAATTGGCCACACCAATGTCATAACACTATCCCTGATAGTGTCCGATACAATAGCGTTGTGCTCATAGACTCGGATAACTGAGAGCCCAGCTCTTAGCCATTCCCATAAAGTATTCCACTCGGGCCCAAATGCAGCTTGAAACCCTGGAGAACAAATATGTTTAACAAGAGGTTTGATGTTGCGAAGAAACACCTGATAGCGGGGCGGGATGGACTGGCTGGCATCTACCACCAGTGGAGAGCCAGAGTGAATGATAGCCTTCAGACGAGCTGGGATGATGAACATTGATCTAAAAATGTAAGGATAAAGGACCGTATGGCAGAGAGAGCTCAGCTCACCCAAGAAAGAGCAGAGAACCTTACAAGTTCGTTTGCAGTCTTGTGTTCGGCGAAGTTGATGAAGCTTGTGATCATGATCAGAATTTATACGTTCCCTGTAGAACAAAGAAATTTTGTGTATTCTGGACCAGCAATGAGCATGAAAGGGTGTAATGCCTATCTTATGGATAATACCAGCGATAGCAATAAAGAACCCTTGCATTCTGCCTTCCCGTAGCGCGGCGGACTACCCAAAATCGTAAGCGTGGCTTTATATAGGAAGAAAGGTATCTTTGTGATATGTACAAAGCAATAGACCATCAGTCTTGACTCGCAAGACCGTGTTACCAAACCATATATTTTCTCGCTAATCCAAAGAAAAGTCCGGTATTCGCCGACCTTTCAATGAAAAGGCGGTGACGCCTGAACTCGCCTGAAGTGTTGGACATTCAAGGGTCCAGACGCGGACACCCACAGACGGGGGTTTGGATGTTGAGGGAAGAACTAGTGATCCTCAATACCTCAATACTAATGCGGACAAAGCTCAAACCTGTTCCTTTAGAATTGTCGGTCAAGTCTGGAGTTGGATTCAAAGGCTCTGATAGTTAATTTATCATTGTGGCCCTCGTGGTCTTAAACCTTTTCTTTGAAAGCTAATTCTAGGCAAATTAGATACATTTGTGGCTCTTGCACAAAGAACCTTTTCCCGCCAGCAAATACAATCTTTCATCTGCCTGCTGAATCAGAACAGCTAGACTCCGAATGAAAGGATTGGGTGATCTAGGTCTTGTAGTCTACTCCGTGTCGGGTGAAAGAAACAAAATGTGTTTGTGGTGCTGGCTCTTGAGTGTCGAAAGAGCCTTTGCTCACTAAAGTTGATGTGTATATATAAGCCCGCTGGGCTTGGGAGCAAATTAATCATGCTTACTTTTACATATGATGTCCCTCTCAATGCTGTCGGAACTACCGTTATAGTGTTTCCCTCACTTGTGTCTGAGCAAGAATTTCAGTAAGCTGCTCTGATAAACTCATTTTCATTGCTGATCTGCTCCATTTAGAGACATTCTCAGACACCCATTGCCCTCCTTGCAACAGACCTTTTCACCAACGCTCGAATCTTGGGTTCCAATTCTGTCAGAAGTTAAGTGCGCAGATATCAATTCGTACGGCTCGGAGCTCTCTGGTGCATTTACGGGCCATTGTGAAGACGCTCTTCCCATCTTTGACAAGGACCAAGGTAAGGCCCTTGACTCCTCTAGGGAGTTGTTTGCGATAGTCAGGTATGCCGAAATATCTTATTTCGCAGGAACCACTCATATGATTATCTTTCAGAGCTGCAAAGTTGACGGAGATTGATCGCCATTCACCCAGTCCCAGCTCCCCTGTTATCAGGTATTTGCATTTGAATTTGGTTTGCAAATTGATTTCTTACAAGTTAGACCCACGAGGATGCTACAACATAACCCCCCAGTGTCAACCCTGCCTACGATCATTATGGTTGCCGCAAAGTCTCTCGACAGCTCATCTGGACCGAGTGGTTCATGCACCGCAGTGCCAAACACTGGGGTACTCCACCACCTGATTGTCCTAGTCACATCGAAAACAACACATTGTTTGTACTTGTCAATCCCGACATCGAGGCAGACATTCAAACGCGCAGACCTCCAGAGGTAGTGAGTCTTCCGCCCAAGTTATCTCAATGCATCACTGTATGGATTTGGAAGGAGAGCTTGCAGGAGTGGCAAATTATTGAATATGGTGATGTCCAAATCATCAATGGTGAGCGGATGGCTTTGTCCTTGGATGGCACTTCAGGGCTTGAGCCCCATTGGATACTCGACCAGAGCTTGAAGAAGAAGGGTTACAAAAGGGCTCCCGGGAAAAGGACGTGAATGTTGCATCGAACTTTAACTTTCTAATAATTTGACCTGCTTTTCCAATTTTGATTGGATGACTATGTAAGCAGTTCAGTCACCCACATATTTGGTCTTATTAGTCTACACTTTTGTTACATTGACCTTACTAAAAAGACTCAAAAACCTAGGCAAAACCCGGGCAGCTAGGTCATGACCTTGGGATTTAGGTCATGACCTGGGAATTAGGTCATGACCTAAAAAATTGGTCATGACCTAGGTCAGGTTGGTCTTTTCCTGGGGTTGGTAGGTCATGGCCTGGGGTGAGATAGGATATGGCCTAGGTGGGGCAGGGCATGGTCTAGGTGAGGGAGGGCATGGTCTAGGTGAGGGAGGGTATGGTCTAGGAGGAGGAGGGTATAGTCTGGGAGGAGGAGGGTATGGTCTAGGAGGGGGAGATATAGTCTAAGAGGTGTAGGGTGAGAGTGGAGGATGGTGAGATAGAGAATATAAACAAGAATGAAATATCATAGAATAATGACTTGATATTTTTAGAAACATATTGGGATTTTTTACATATCTGTAGATTATGACAAGATTAAGCTAAGTCACAGTGCCCTGTTCTGGGTGGTCAGGGAAGCATGGGACTTACCTGACCTAGCTGTTTAGGTCATGACCTACCTGACCTAGGTCATGACCTACCTAGCCTAGGTCATGACCTACCTGACCTAGGTCATGACCTGCCTAGCCTAGGTCATGACCTACCTGACCTAGGTCATGACCTGCCTAGCCTAGGTCATGACCTAGGCCAATTTGAAAATTAGTAAATTAGGAAATTTTTCAATTTTTGCAGTGGATGAGGTCAAAGCTGTTTTTATTACCAAATAAGGCAATTTTCAAACATCTTAACCGGTTTTATGTTTTTTTAATAGAGTTAGATACATTTGGAAATTTTTATAAATTACTATAATAGGCAATTTTATTTCAATAGACTTTTATTTCTTAATTAGGCAATTTCAAAACTTTTGCAGTGGATGAGGCCAAAGCTGTTTCCATTGCCTAATTGAGAAGTGACAAATTTGCAGTGGATGAGGTCAAAGCTGATTTCATTACTTATTTGAAAAATGACAAATCTTTTGCAGTGGATGAGGTCAAAGCTGTTTTCACTACCTAATTAAGAAATGACAAAACTGAACACACAAACTATGTACACTCTTTCCCTAAGGACAATAGCTTGTGGTAAACATCCAGACCTTTTGTTTATACACAGAATAGGTTGCTCACCTAAAATGAAGCCAATCCTGTGGTGGGAAGGGGCTGGATTGCAAAATATTTTTTGGATAACCTTTGGTTGTAGTGGATGAGGCCAAAGCTGTATGCCCATAAAAGGAAATCAATGAAAAGCGTTGAGTCTAAAGATTGCTTGATATAACATGCAGATTGGCATGGATAAAGGTGATCCTTTTCATCCCCTGATACCCTGATATGTTGTCTGCCCTTTCTGAGTCTCAGATATATTTAGATGGCCCTGGGAGATCAGTTTTTATTGATCTTTGAACTTTCTCATCAAAAACCCTCATTTTTTCGAAATCAGAGGATAAGTATCAGAGCATCCAGGCCAGGGTGGGCCACAGGCTTCTAGGACATTGTACCCTGGTATAATAGGTACATTTAGACGACTCAGGAGTAGCTTATACTATGCTGGGGGAGTGGGTAATAAGTGATATGTGTCTAATTAGGCATAAATTTCGTTTTTTTGCCTGTTAAATCATTAATAGTGGGAGCTGTAGGCAGGAGAAGACTGTCTAGCTTGGCATATAGCATGCTAGGAGTACATAGATTGATATCAGAACCTTTCCCTGACAACCCCTTCCCTTATCTTGAAGGATCACCCTTATCCATGCCAATCTGCATGTTATATCAAGCAATCTTTAGACTCAACGCTTTTCATTGATTTCCTTTTATGGGCATACAGCTTTGGCCTCATCCACTACAACCAAAGGTTATCCAAAAAATATTTTGCAATCCAGCCCCTTCCCACCACAGGATTGGCTTCATTTTAGGTGAGCAACCTATTCTGTGTATAAACAAAAGGTCTGGATGTTTACCACAAGTTATTGTCCTTAGGAAAAAAGTGTACATAGTTTATGTGTTCAGTTTTGTCATTTCTTAATTAGGTAGTGAAAACAGCTTTGACCTCATCCACTGCAAAAGATTTGTCATTTTTCAAATAAGTAATGAAATCAGCTTTGACCTCATCCACTGCAAATTTGTCACTTCTCAATTAGGCAATGGAAACAGCTTTGGCCTCATCCACTGCAAAAGTTTTGAAATTGCCTAATTAAGAAATAAAAGTCTATTGAAATAAAATTGCCTAATATAGTAATTTATAAAAATTTCCAAATGTATCTAACTCTATTAAAAAAACATAAAACCGGTTAAGGTGTTTGAAAATTGCCTTATTTGGTAATAAAAACAGCTTTGACCTCATCCACTGCAAAAATTGAAAAATTTCCTAATTTACTAATTTTCAAATTGGCCTAGGTCATGACCTAGGCCAGGTAGGTCATGACCTAGTTCACCCAGGTCATGACCTAGGTCAGGTAGGTCATGACCTATGCTAGGTAGGTCATGACCTAGGCTAGGTAGGTCATGATCTAGGTCAGGTAGGTCATGACCTCGAAATATCGCGTATCGTCGTTTATTAGCATTGGGAAATACCAAATGGGCTGGTCACTACGCCGCGTTCGACTCTTGGGTTTTGGAAGGGCACCATGGATCCTTGGATCACCCAAAGAAACGACAAACAACATCCACACAACTTAAGCAACTGGAAACTCTCGTCAGCGACGTCGAATAAGATGAGCCCGCCACACCATTTCACAACGGCAAGTAAAGCAACTTTCAGAGAAACATCTTTCCTTTATGGTCCTTCCAAAACAGTTAGACTAGTCTCTGCACACTCGCAAAGGCCTTTTTTTCCCGCTCGTCCCTCTTATCTTTGCTTTTCTCCCTGGGCATCGATATCGACGAACCCGCACCCCTGCTCTCCGATATCACTGCTGCCAACCTTTTCCTGTCTTCCGCAGCCTCCGGAAACAACTTCTCCCTCTCGGAGTGGATGGCCAGCAATACCGCTGGTGCCGAATTACACTCCTCCAGAACTTCCAATGAGTGCTTATACAGTTCAGAAGGGAACTTGTATCCTACGTTCTGTGTCTGCAAGCATTCTACGGCGGTAGAAATTGGAATGTTCTGCATAAAAGCGTAGGCACAAAATCAAAGGAGGGTGGAAAAATCACACCGCTGTTTGTGGCTAGCACAAACGCTGCAAACAAGGGAGTTGCTGGATCTATGACACACTGTCATCTGCGGCTTACAGGAAGCACAAGCTGAGCAGCGAACTTCGCTCTGAATTGCGGAATAGGTTCTCGCATTTTTAATAATTGTTTCCACGTCGACACCCTGGGACTTGAAGCAAATGGCGCGGTGTTCGAGCTCCGGATCCGACATCTTTTGTTGGTGGTTGAAGCTGAAAAAAAGACTCAGAGTATTACTCATCAATAACTTCAACCCTGCATGACTTAACAATCGGGAAGCTTCTTTGGCAAAATAGGTAATTCATATCTGCAAACAGACCGCCGATATTGCCGACAGCACCCTCGCGCACTCGTGACCCCAGAGGGGAGGGTTATCCGTACGCGCCTTCTGGGGACCTCCGGAACCAGCAAAATCCATTCAGCCGCCTAATGGAAGGGCACATTTAGATTTTCCTAGCCCAACTTCGGACATTCACGCTCCTTGATTCTCCTGTACCCCGTATTCCTTTCGCATATTCCTATCTCTTGTAACACACTTTATATAGTGTCTACACTCTGAACTGATTTCTTTCTCAATCTGCATTGTGCTGCGTTCAATGCTAAACATGACCATGGCATGGGCGATATCCTGTTTAATTCACGTGGAACATGGCACTCGGATTGAAATGCAGGCGTCATTTTGTACTTGCAAATACATACATTTTGGGCTGACCAATTCAAACATACAACAATTGTTAGATACAAACACTAAGCAAGAACTACATTTGTGCTGAGAAGGTTTCAGTCAGCATGAGCGGTTGAAAATGAATGTGGAGCATACATTGACCACCAGCCTACATAGAAACTACACAAAACGCCTTGCTATGTTCAGATCGGAAGTGACCATTAGCTTGGGCTCATACCCCAAATCCTCCCATTCAGTGAAATGACAAAGAGAGTCCTCTCTAGAAAGACCTTGATTATTAGGAAACATTTAGATGAGAAAAAAGTAGGAACTCATTCGCAGAAACCACAGTGGTACTGGTTGTGGCTACAGCGTAGTAGGTCTGGTTGCAGCGACCTCTGTTCGCGTAGTAAGCCTTGGCGATTTGCATGCGGCCATGAGGGTCATCACGGTCACGGTTACACTTGAGCTCGCGGGCCTGCACAGCTGCACCATTAGGCCAGTCGACCTCTCTGTGAGTATCCCTATCACCTGCTCTTCATCAAGATGCGAAGGACTTCGTTCTGAACTTTCCGATTTGCCTGTTCGGCCGTCGCTCCAAGAGCTCTGTTCGCAGTATTTAACCATTCACAGATAAGTTTTTGCGCCGAGTCAAACGGTTGGATTTCGGCGTTCGGGTAATCTTTGGCAGCTTCGTCGGCGTCCTCGCTAATGAGAGGGTTCGTCAAACACAATATCATTGATAGATACACGATCGCATACAGTTCCAAATAGACGCCTTCGACGCCGCGTCCAGCGTAAGTTAAGAGATACCAAGGCAGAACGTCGCCGTGTTCGGAGAGATGCTCCTGTGCAAGCAGTTCGTGGCCCGGTACGCAATAAAGATGTATAGATGGTGTGACATTTGTGTATGATGGACGCGAATACTTCTGTAAATAGCTAAAAACGAATTTACCAAAGTACACAGAGCAGGATGCGAAGCCACAAACCATCCCATCCCCAAGGGCGTCCCTTTTCGCCCTCTAGGCGTTGTTAGATCGGGTTGGTGTCCTTCAGACAGTCGTCGTCATCTTCCAGAGGTGCGTCGTCGTGGTTAAAACACTCGCTGGCGTCGTCCTGCAGAGCGTGTACACCTCAGGACCTGGCAGCACAAAACAGCTTGCCGGGTCTTGATTAGAACAAGATGAAAAAAGGCTATGCGCAGTGATTCCTTAGTGCCGTTCCGGCAATCCCGACTATGTAGAGTAGAGCGAAACTGTCGTTGTAGAAAAAGATAGTATATTTTGCAGCAGAGTACTCAAATGACCGTACCTAAAATATCACAGTTGGAGAGACAGGCATGGGGAGGACTTATCCAACAGATTCCAATTCATGATACGAAGAATTGAAGATGAGATTGTAGCCTGCACTCCTCTCAAATCCAAACAGTTTGTTTGTACAATAATCACTTAAAGTATACTGGAGAGCGGTGCAACGTTGATGCAACAACTCATCACAGCGCGGTGTGCGGTGTAACAACTGTACTTACTTTAGAGTCATGAGCTAAGTATGAATGCGAACTTTGTATTAAGTTACTAGAACGCGAGGGAGCACTCGAGTTGGGCAGGAAATAGTCTGTTCGTGAAGCTACAATATTCGAGGCGGCATACGCGTGACCTCAGTAGTACTACCTTTCTGGTATCCGAGAAATACCTTGTATCAAAGTCCAAGCGAAATATAGCGCTTTTATTCCGCTACTGTACAATAGCAGATCGTTATGATAACAGCCTAGCTATCACACCCCCATGTCAAAGCCTACTATATAGGTCTACTGGGCGTATGAGGTGGGGATTCGTAGCATCGGCAGAATCTTGGTCATACAGAAACGCTGGCCACTCGTTAGCGCGTTATAATAATATATAATCGCTTGCGGTCCCATACAGGAAACGGCCGGTCCCTGTACTCTCAGAGACAGCGAGCTTGACTCCCGATCTTTTTGATACGCCGAAGTGTAGCGTTTGCTTGTCCTACAAACCTATCCATCCTTCCAGTCGTCCTGAGCGTGGGCACAATAAATTCGTTGGTAGTACTCAATTGAGCGATTGGTCTACTGGTTCCGTCCTGAAGGTGAAACGCTGTAGAGACGGAAGTTGATGTGTAAGATTCGTATAAGTTCCTGAAATATGACAAGTGATCTCGGTCAGATGTAATGCGTGAATAAATTGATCTCAAAAAAAATATGATCTGGGACAAGAACATATATGTATAGCCACTACGATTGAGAAATTACTAAATTCTACTTCCCTTTCAATTACTTCAAGAACATCACCATGAGCGCACTGTTTTTCAAGCCCAGGTCCAAAGGAATGCGTGCGCAGCAGAGAATCTCTCCATTCTTACGTTCTGCCTCTTCCCGAGCTTCATTACTCAGTTGTGAAAGGACGTCCTGCTTCGTATGAAGGCTTATGGTGCTTACGGCGCAAAAGTCGACTATAACAGCCATGTCCTGGTGGCGGTTGTTTATCAAGGCGCGGATCCGAGGTCCAAGCTGCGAGGTTTCGGCTTTGATAAGTTCACATAGGTAGTGTTTCTCGAGGGTAGGTATCACAGAACGCCATACACCAGCAGTATAAATTGGATGCTCTAAATTACCGTAAGCGCATGGAAATCTTTGACTTTTGTTTGCGTACTGTTCCGTTTGGTTGTCAGTTCTTTACATTCCAGTCTATGTACCTCTCGATAATGTGCAACTTGGCATGCTTTAGAGCAGTACGCGGCCACTTGACAGCCGGAACAGCAACGGGCTACGGGCTGGGAAGAGCTGTCTGAGTAGTTCACTGAACCTTCGTTGTTGCACTTTCATATAAAATATTAATTCGCGCCGAGTCAATGAGGACACTGGCTTACCTTAGCGCATGCATTTACCCGAGTAATACGCCAGGTTGTTTTCCTGAGAGACACACTCTCCGCAATCCAGAATGTATCAACAGCAGCGTCCCACACCTTGAGAAGCGCTTCTTCTGAAGAATTTCCGAGAGTGAGACCCAGTGGCCCTCTCGAAAGCGCGTGGCTCAAGTTGTGCTGAGCGCGGTAACTTACTGCATGATAAATCCGAAAGTTCAATATAACAGACACCATGGATCAGATTAAATCAATGGTACAAGTGTATGTCCAAAACCGATGGGGATCGCCGCTACCCCAGGTACGAAGGAAGGTGCATGGTCAGGGGACCATTGCGAGGAAATGGTGGTCTAGAGCAGTGGCGATCCAAGGGGCCCCTCCAGACATCCACCAGTTCAGTCACCCACATATTTGGTCTTATTAGTCTGCACTTTTGTTACATTGACCTTACTAAAAAGACCCAAAAACCTAGGCAAAACCCAGGCAGCTAGGTCATGACCTTGGGATTTAGGTCATGACTGTAAGGATCTAGGCGGAATCCTTTGAGCACGGGTTACGAACCTGGAAACCAAAGTGCGGATACGCTCCGTACTTCTGTTGTTCAGCCGAACTGGAAAAGTTGGTTTGAGATGTGAAAGGATGTGAGTGTAGAACGGTTCCAAAGTGCCTATGGGATGTAAGACTCGTGTCGGGATCGTCCAAGGGACTAATGTAGGGACGGCAGGTCTGTACAGGCAATAGAATGAACTCGGCGAGTAAGCCTAGGAGTAGATGAGTTTCCGACTCGAAGGGTAGGACCCACTAAGTGCAAGCGGCTTTGATAGCGATATGAGCAGAAGCGGAAGGTCAAGCGGTAGCTGACCTGATGCGGCGCAAACAGAGCGGAACCAAATAGATGATAGTAAATTGCAGAGGTTGTGAAAACGATGGAGTGAAGAAACAGAGTTAAAGAAACAGAGTTAAAGAAACAGATAAAGCGAGAAACCGGAACACACAAGAGCACACGAGTCAAGGGGTTAAGCAATATTTCCAATCTACTGTACTTGACATGGTACGGAACTATTTAAAGGGTACTCGAGGACCGGAGTAGCAATAGGTAATAATCCAAGAGTAGAAAAGACAAGAATAGCCAAAAGAAGTACAAGGGATGAAAGACAATGATGGACATAAGCGGAAGCGGCGGGATGAGCATAAAGCATATGTATGATTGTAAGAATGATGGAGAATGGATCGGCGGGATCATAGAAAGTGTACGGTGAAGGAAATAGTAAGACAGAAGCAAAGCGGAAGTGTATCGGAACCGGAAATGCGGCGGAAGCGGGTTATGTAATGGTAAGCAGGAAACATTGGCAGTCTGTATATGCCTAGGGCATGACAATGACCTGGGAATTAGGTCATGACCTGAAAAATTGGTCATGACCTAGGTCAGGTTGGTCTTTTCCTGGGGTTGGTAGGTCATGGCCTGGGGTGAGATAGGATACTAGGTGGGGCAGGGCATGGTCTAGGTGAGGGAGGGGATGGTCTAGGTGAGGGAGGGGATGGTCTAGGTGAGGGAGGGGATGGTCTAGGTGAGGGAGGGTATAGTCTAGGAGGAGGAGGTTATGGTCTAGGAGGGGGATATATAGTTAGTTTAAGAGGTGTAGGGTGAGAGTGGAGGATGGTGAGATAGAGAATATAAGCAAGAAAGAAATATAATAGAATCATGACAATAAATGTGTAGTAACATATTGGGATTATTGGGATTTTTACATATCTGTAGATTATGACAAGATCAAGCTAAGTCACAGTGCCTGTTCTGGGTTGTCAGGCAAGAATGTGACTTACCTGACCTAGCTGATTCAGGTCATGACCTACTTTTTTAGGTCATGACCTGGGTGAACTAGGTCATGACCTACCTGACCTAGGTCATGACCTGGATGAACTAGGTAAGAAATAAAAGTCTATTGAAATAAAATTGCCTATTATAGTAATTTATAAAAATTTCCAAATGTATCTAACTCTATTAAAAAAACATAAAACCGGTTAAGGTGTTTGAAAATTGCCTTATTTGGTAATAAAAACAGCTTTGACCTCATCCACTGCAAAAATGGAAAAATTTCCTAATTTAGTAATTTTTAAATTGGCTTGGGTCATGACTTAGGCCAGGTAGGTCATGACCTAGTCCACCCAGGTCATGACCTAGGTCAAGTAGGTCATGACCTAGGTCAGGTAGGTCATGACCTAGTTCACCCAGGTCATGACCTAGTTCACCCAGGTCATGACCTAGTTCACCCAGGTCATGACCTAGTTCACCTAGGTCATGACCTAGTTCACCTAGGTCATGACCTAGGTCAAGTAGGTCATGACCTAGTTCACCCAGGTCATGACCTAGTTCATCCAGGTCATGACCTAGTTCACCCAGGTCATGACCTAGTTCATCCAGGTCATGACCTAGTTCACCCAGGTCATGACCTAGGTCAGGTAGGTCATGACCTAGTTCACCCAGGTCATGACCTAGGTCAAGTAGGTCATGACCTAGTTCACCCAGGTCATGACCTAGTTCATCCAGGTCATGACCTAGGTCAGGTAGGTCATGACCTAGTTCACCCAGGTCATGACCTAAAAAGTAGGTCATGACCTAAAAAAGTAGGTCATGACCTGAATCAGCTAGGTCAGGTAAGTCACATTCTTGCCTGACAACCCAGAACAGGGCACTGTGACTTAGCTTGATCTTGTCATAATCTACAGATATGTAAAAAATCCCAATAATCCCAATATGTTACTATACATTTCTTGTCATGATTCTATGATATTTCATTCTTGCTTATATTCTCTATCTCACCATCCTCCACTCTCACCCTACACCTCTTAAACTAACTATATATCCCCCTCCTAGACCATAACCTCCTCCTCCTAGACTATACCCTCCCCCTCCTAGACCATCCCCTCCCTCACCTAGACCATCCCCTCCCTCACCTAGACCATGCCCTGCCCCACCTAGGCCATATCCTATCTCACCCCAGGCCATGACCTACCAACCCCAGGAAAAGACCAACCTGACCTAGGTCATGACCAATTTTTTAGGTCATGACCTAATTCCCAGGTCATGACCTAAATCCCAAGGTCATGACCTAGCTGCCTGGGTTTTGCCTAGGTTTTTGGGTCTTTTTAGTAAGGTCAATGTAACAAAAGTGCAGACTAATAAGACCAAATATGTGGTTGCCTGAAGGGCATCCACATAGATTGGCAGAGTAGAATTTCTGAGACACAGAGCAGCTGTACCTCCATCAAGCCAAACAATGAACTCCCTCTGACCAGAGGTCTGGTTGATGTCAGGATGCACCAGAGTTTATAGATATAATACCAGGTGGATCGTGCGACATCTAATCGTGAGTGGACCCAGTTACCTGGGAGAGTGATGACACAGAGAAAGAGATAGCCAATGGCAAGGAATCGAAGGACGAGTGTGGTGCATGAACTGCGGTTCAACGCAATCTCTCCACAAGACCGTCAGCCTTAATCCAGTAATAGAGTGAGATGCGACCTCTAGAGCTTCGGCGAAGTCATTCTTCAATGTTCCACTTATCTTGGAGACAATTGAGGTGACCCATTGCTGGTAGAGGTCATTATCTGTGGCAAGAGTGTCAATCTCTACAAAGGCAACAATGACACAAAGAGCAAGCAGTTCTTTCAGCCCACGGGCTTCCAGAATCATTATTGCATAAGCTGATGGGAAGTCCATCTCGGACTGGGAGATTTCCGCAAGGATATGAGTTAAAACGCGTAGAATAGGCCACACAAATGACATGACGCCGTCTCTCAGAGTGTCGGATACAAGAGCATTGGACTCGTAGACTCAAATAACTGCGAGCCCAGCTCTTAACCAGTTCCATATATCATTCCATTCGGGCTCAAATGTGGTTCGGAAACCTGGAGAATCAATATGCTTAACAAGAGGTTTGATGTTGCGAAGAAATGCTTGATAATGGGATGGGACGGCTAGAATGAATAATAGCCTTGAGACGAGCTGGGATGATGAACATTGATCTGAAAGTCGGCGAAGTCGGTGAAGAGGCCAGATTGGTTTCCAAGGCTTTATACAAGTCATGTACGAACAAAGAAATTTTTGGACGAGCATGCACTTGAAAGGGGGTAATTAATTCCTCTTGGAAAGATATCACATCAGCAATAGCAATAAAGAACCCTTGCACTTCTGCCTTGTCATAATATGTATAGTGGCCATGTCAACTGATTGCGTGGCATATGGCGCTTTATATGAGGACAAAGGGACGTTTGTGATACAAAGCAACAGGTGTGATCTCCATCACTGTCGCTTATTCAGAGTACAAAGAGTCTTTAGCTTTACAGAGCATATTCAATGTCGTTGCAAGAGGTCATATCACCGATTAAACAGTTCCATCAAAGACCAAGGATTCCTTGATGATTTTTGCCTTCCCTTGAAAGCAACCTTGCGGAGATAGATGCGAAGGAATTGGCGGGCCTCTTGCACGAAAGGGGTGTTCTTGCTTTTGGTTACTAAGATACAACCGAGGGTTATAAAAGATTTTTATGATTTTTATAATATTATCTTATCTCACGATGATCCCGTTTATAGCGCCCGGTAAGCGCCCGGTTCTGCCAATTCACACGCCACGTTCAGTTTAGTTGCAGTTGCAGGCGTTGGGGGAGACGAAAGAGATGGAAATGAAGGCACTGAAGCTGCTGCTGGCAGACTTGCAGAAGAACCATGAAATGAAAACAAGCGGGTGATAGTGCTAGTGAAAAGTATGCTCCTTCGAAGCTCCTTTCCCTTTCTTTAACTCATGGAGCTGATTTAGTCATCAATGCTTTTTTTGAGGCCCTTACTCCTGTCGCTGAAGATAATCTGTCCTGCATATCGTTCTGCATCAATTGTATATACCTTTTGTCATATTTATGGATGCACGTTTACCAGGGAAAAGTATCACTGTTTTTGTTGCATGTTCTCAAGCTTCAATAAGTCTTCTAAAGGAATGTAGGCACAACTCCCTGCAGCTTCTGAGTTGGCATTGGCGTTTACAATAAGATCACCCAAAGTTATGGGAGAGTGGAAGAAAACCTCTATCCCAGTCCTCCTTGGTTTCCTGAACATGGAAAACAGCAATACTTATAGCAATATATACAAAAAGCAACACAAAAATACGATAACACAAAAACAACAAAAAAGCAATTTTTACAGGGAAAGTAACTATACTTTTACATGTACATGTAACATCTTCTACCCCATCGATGACAACTTACATGGTACTACCAGTAGAACTGGGCTCGCTAGACGGAAGAAATAGAGGATTTTGGACGTCCGGAACGAATGACAATGAATCTACGGGGACATTTCCTTCGGGAACGACTTCACCCAAAGCCGCCTGTCCCCCTGCCTCGACATCGGGAGTCACGGTAACTGTTACATCCATCTGGAACGCACCCTCCAGTTCACCCTCCATTTCATCCTCCATTTCATCCTCCTGCTCAGGTAACCCAGGAATAACCTCAAATTCAGCCAATAGCTTCTTAATAGCTACTTGAAGGGCAGGACTTTCCGGGTCCCTCAAGGTTTGCAGAGGAAAGAAGTTGACACTGGACTTGAGGTACTTGCTGTACGGAACCCTGCAATCAAAATCGAAGATCGGTTCAATGGTGGATATCGCTGGCTCGATCCCAGCATTCCTCAACAGATCAGGAACCACCCGACTACCAGAAGACTGCCTTAGGAGTTTGTGAACCTGAGGGAATTGCAGGTCAAAATCTTCGAGGACGGTATGGAGGCCCAGCTGTGCACGACAAGCCGCACTGGTAATTGCAGGCGTGGCCTCCAATAGTGTTGAGTATGCTTTGATGAACAAGGGAGACTTGATGATTTCTCGATCCTCACAAATACAAAGCAAGTTGGTTAGGCGGAAAAGAGGTTCCGACACCCGCTGTTCGAAGCGCCTGACAAATCCGGGGAGGTCCAGCTGGCGAAGCATGGTCGCATACTCCAAGGCCAAGTTACCCTCCTTCGCCAAAGCCTCTTGGTCGTCTTGAAGATCTCGCACCAGAGATTCGGCTGAGGGACCCAAGGAGAACAACACCATATTCCCGAGCATCCTTACCTCCCTCTTCTTCTCCACCAGGGTTGCCTCAAGCTCACTTATTTCCCGCGCTACATGACGATTGGTCTCGGCGATACGGTTGTTACGACGCAATAGGCGCTCATGTTGGGTGGATAGAACATTGAAAGAGCGAGCGGCTTCATTCAATTTGTCCCGCATGCGGTCAACGGTGCCTTGTAAGCGGCGGATGCTCTAGAAGAGATTTCTTAGTCAATAGAAAAGTGATTATCGTCGAAACTACTCACCTCCTGCAGCCTCGATACATCAACCTCGCTCTCAACTGTACGTTGGCGAGACTTTTGAAATTCCTCTGTCACCAGAACAGACGAGGCCTCCGCAGTCTTCACGCGAGCAAATAACTCTTCTGCTCTATTATGCTCCACATGGGCGTCGGCCTGTAGACCCTGAATGCGAGCCGCAGCAGAACATAATTTGTCCTGAAGCCAATCCCTTTCTTGACGATATCGCGCAGACCTCTCTTTCTCGTCCTGCAATTGACAAACGGTGGATCGATAGGTCTGAATGAACTTGGAAGGTAAGTCTCGTTCATCCACGCCGGAACCTTCGACAGTCGGTACGGGTGCTGGCCTGCTGGCAGGCGGATTTGAATGTGAAGGCACGGGGTGGGTAGGAATGAAGGGGGGAACGGTAGGAACGGACTCCAACGGGGATGGGTTGGATTTGTGCAACCGTGGACAAACGACACGATCTGCCTGTTCAGGTGCAGAAGGAGCGGCGCGCTTTTGGGAGATCTCAGGAGAAGAATGAGGAGGGATATGTGGAGGACATTCAGGCCGCCTTGTGGAAGACTCAGCAACGGGATGAATCGACGGGTCGAGTGGCAACAAAGTAGTAGGATTGATGGGTATGGGAAGGGGGGGAATAGTGAGTCAAATGCTAGGCTGTGATTTTTTCAACACTTCCCACTTCCCATTGTCCATTTTCAACATTGTTTCCTTCTTCCTGTGCGAACGCTTCGCAGTAGAAGTGGACTCCTCCTTCTGGAGGTGGAGGAAGGTGTTTAAACCTTTCCGCTCCTCAGCAATGGCCTGTAAAGCGCTGACACTGTTGTTACCACATTCAAGCACCTTCAACGCGTCACGAAAAAGAGCCTCAGGAAATTTCAAATCCACTAGCGAATTCAAATGAGCAACGGCGGCGGCGACAGTGATTCATTCCAGCTGTGCATAGGCACAGAATCGGAGGAGGGTGGTAAAATCACAGGTCCTCTTTCGACCATGACAAAGCTCGCAGACCAAGGAATTCTCTGGCCAAAGACAAGACGGAGGAGGCTTTTGGAGTCGGCAGATGGAGCACTTGATCTCATTCTGGATGTCTGCGTATGCCCTGGAATGCTCTATAATTTTTGCCACATCAATGCCCTTGGTTCTGAAACACAAGTTGCCATGTTCAATTTCTGACATTTTCGAGGCAGAAAAGATGATGGTGGTTGCAGTTGAAGAAAACTAGGATTACTCACCAACAAACTCAACCCTGCGTGACTACAACAATCGGGAAACTTCTTCGACAGAATATGAAATGTAATTACTCAACCGATCGCCAGCGTTCCCAACAGCACCCAGACAACTACAGCACGCTGATTAGTTCCTCGAGAGCTCGGAACCCTGAAGGGGAGGGGGGGGGGGGTGTAAGATCATGCCTAGTACACTGCCTATTAACTTCACGTTGGCCGCCGCACGATACTATTTCCAAGCAAGGACCCAACCGCCCACCTATCTCCCACCCGCGCTATTCTTATGATTCCGCTCCTCTATTCGACTTACTATCATCCATTGGGGTACTCACATTCTTCGTCAATGTACTGGACAAAGAATGTGTAACTACAGAATAAAACGGATAAGGGAAGCAGAATGTAGATTGCTGCTAGAGCATAAGAGAAGGATAAAGATATATACTTAACAATTAATGGTTGCACTCTGTGGGTTTTACACATTGCTCTTAGACTTACTCTACGAGCTCAATATTCTGGTTCCATGTCGTCATCCCGAGTACACTACCGCCGGATCATATCTGATCAACATTGGAAAAGCAGGTCAAATTATTAGAAAGTTAAAGTTCGGTGCAGCATTCACGCCCTTTTCCTGGGGGCCCTTTTGTATTCTTCATCAAGCTCTGATGGAGTATCCAGCGGGGCTCAAGCCCTGAAGTGCCATCCAAGGACAAAGCCATCCACTCACCATTGATGATTTGGACATCACCGTATTCAATAATTTGCCACTCCTGCAAGCCCTCCTTCCAAATCCATACGGTGATGCATTGAGATAACTTGGGCGGAAGACTCACTGCCTCTGGAGGTCTGCGCGCTCGATGTCTGCCTTGATGTCGGGATTGACAAGTACAAACAACGTGTTATTATCGATGTGACCAGGACAATCAGGTGGCGGAGTATCCCAGTGTTCGGTACTGCGGTGCGTGAACCACTCGGTCCAGACGGGCTGTCGAGAGACTTTGCGGCAACCATACTCAGCGTAGGCAGGATTGACACTGGGTGGCTTATGTTGCAGCATCCTCGCGGATCTAAAACTTTTAAGAAATCAATTTACAAACCAAATTCAGAAGTAGGTACCTGATATTAGGCGAGCTGGGACCGGCCGAATGAGGGCCATCAGTCTCCATTGACTTTGCAGTTCTGGAAGATTATGAGTGGTTTCCTGTGAAAGAAGATATTTCAGCATACCCAACCATCACGAACAACTCCCTAGAAGACTCTTGGGCCTTACCTTTTCCCTTGTCAAAGATGGGAAGAGTGTCTTCAGGATGACCCGTAAACGCACCAGAGAGTTCCGAGCCGTACAAATTGATATCCGCGCACTTAACTTCTGACAGAATCGGAACCCAAGATTCGAGCTTTGGCGAAAAGGCCTGTTGCGAGGAGGGCAATGGGTGTCTGAGAATGTCTCTAAATGGAGCAGATCAGCAATGAAAATGAGTTTATCAGAGCAGCTTACTGAAATTCTTGCTCACACACGAGTGAGGGAAACGCTATAACGGTAGTTCCGACAGCATTGAGAGGGACATCATATGTAAAAGTAGGCATGAGTAATTTGCTCCCAAGCCCAGCGGGCTTATATATCTACCTCAACTTTAGTGAGCAAAGGCTCTTTCAACACTCAAGAGCCAGTGCCACAAACGCATCTTGTTTCACCCGATCCTTTCGTTTGGAGTCTAGCTGTTCGAATTATGATTCAGCAGGCGGATGAAAGATTGTATTTGCTGGCGGGAAAAGGCTCTTTGTTCAAGAGCTGCAAACATATCTAATTTGCTTAGAATTAGCTTTTAAAGAAAAGCTTTAAGACCACGAGGACCACAATGATAAACTAACTATCAGAGGCTTTAAATCCACCTCCAGACTTGGCCGACGATTCTAAAGGAACAAGTTTGAGCTTTGTTGGCATTAGCATTGAGGATCACTACTTCTTCCCTCAACATCCAAACCCCCGGCTGTGGGAGTCCGCGTCTAGACCCTTGAATGTCCAACACTTCAGGCGAGTTCAGGCGCCACCGCCTTTTCGTTGTAGGTCGGCGAATACCGGACTTTTCTTTTGATTAGCGAGAAGTATACAGTCTTGCCAAAGAGTCTTTGCATCAAGACTGATGGTTTATTGCTTTGTACATAATAGTATCACAAAGGTACTTTCTTCCCATATAAAGCCCCGCTTACAATTTTGGGTAGTCCGCCGTGCCACGGGAAGGCAGAATGCAAGGGTTCTTTATTGCTATTGCTGGTATTATCCATGAGATAGGCACTACACCCTTTCATGCTCATTGTTGGTCCAGAATACACAAAATTTCTTTGTTCTACAGGGAACGTATAAATTCTGATCACAAACTTCTTCGACCTCGCCAAACCCAAGACTGCTTTTTGAACTTGTAAGGTTCTCTGCTCTTTCTTCGGCGAGTTGAGCTCTCTCTCTCTCTCTCTGCCATACGGTGCTTATCCATACATTTTTAGATCAATGTTCATCATCCCAGCTCGTCTGAAGGCTATCATTCACTCTGGCTCTCCACCAGTGGTAGATGCCAGCCAGTCCATCCCGCCCCGCTATCAGTTGTTTCTTCGCAACATCAAATCTCTCGTTAAACATATTGGTTCTCCAGGGTTTCGAGCTGCATTTGGGCCCAAGTGGAATACTTTATGGGAATGGCTAAGAGCTGGGCTCTCAGTTATTCAAGTTTATGAGCACAACGCTATCGTATCCGACACTCTCAGGCATAGTGTTGTGGCATTGGTGTGGCCAATTCTACGTGTTTTAACTCATATCATAGAGGAAATTTCGCATTCCGAGACATCGAACTACACGACAATGATTTTAGAAGCCCGTGAGCTGAAAGAACTGCTTGCTCTTTGTGTCGTTGTTGCCGTTGTAGAACCTGACCCTCTTACTACGGATACTGACCTCTACCAGCAATGGGTCACGAAGGCTGTCTCCAAGTCGCGTCACGCTCTATCACTGGATTAAGGCTGATTGTCTCGTGGAAAGATTGCGCCAAAGTGCAGTTTATGCACCACAGTTGTGCTTCCATTCCTGGACACCGGCTCTACCTCCTTCTCCATGTCATCATTCTCCCAGGAAATCGGGTCCACTCAAGATTAGATGTCACCCGATCCACTTGGCCTTACATTCACAAGCTCTGGTGCCTCTTGACCTCAACCAGGTCAAAGGTTATAGGTAGTACGTTGTTTGGCTCAACAGAGATACACCTGCTCTGTGTCTCGGAAATTCTCGTCTGCCATTCCAAATGGATGCTTGGAGGGATTCCTTGGATCACCGCTGCTTTAGATCACCACTTCCTCGCAATGATTCCTCAAACCTGGGGTAGCATCCACTCTTCCCAGTTTTTGATCTACATTTGTGTAATTGATGTAATCCATACCCTGGTGTCAGCTATCTTGAATTTGCGGATTTATCATGCGGTACATGCTCAACACAACTTGAACCATGCGCTGTCGAGAATTCCATTGGACTCCAAAACTAGTGCGCTCATAGTGATGTTCTTGATAAATCTAGTTTTTGTTCAATCATAATTCCTATCCTAGTCCCATGTCCCGGTCAGGTGAACCAGACCATATGTCTTTCCGCCCTATAGTTCTTGTATGCAGCGGCGTGCGGATTACCTTTATCGACCCCAATACTCTTTAGCTTTTCTACCACTCGGTACGTTACATACATCGTGGATATATGTTATAGTTCCCCACAATGGGCTCCAACACCATCCAAACCATAAGAATCCGCCTCTTTATTACTGTCGTCCGCCGTATCTATCAAAATATCATCAAAACTCACACCATTACAACAATTTTTTTTGTCTCTGCGTGTACTCTTGCCGAATCCTATTGTGAGATCCACATCCGCCACTCGCCTGCATCCGCCTTTCGGTTTATGGATAACCAGTTCTTTCGTTGAATTGGTTAGTGGGTGCCTATACTAGTTGTTTTAGCTGGACATCACTACTCATTGCGGAGATCTCGTTATGCATTATACATCAAGAGATTTCTTACGCGGAAGGATTGTAAGGTTTCGGTCGGTTGGGCGAAAACGTTAGGAATCCGCGATTACTTATAGCGGATATTAAACCAATTCTAATAGATGTCAGGGGCGGTGGGTTTCTTTCACCTTATTTGTTATTGCTGAACTAGGTTGAGCTCTGTAGACGAATGTTTGAGGTAGACTTATCTCCATATATATCCAAAATGTTTCCAAATCTGTGTCCCATTGATTACTTTGCTTTCAACCTGGGCTTCATCTTATACAGCTGCTTTCCCTTCACCTTGATCTAACTTCTGAGTTCTGACTCCAAGACTGAGATTGCGCTTTACATTCATGATTCATAAGCCAGGTTTCTGGAGGATGCTGACCACTTGAGCAACAACAATATGTCAAGTCAGGGGAAAAAGCGAACATGCACTTCGAGTGCCTAGTAAAGTACTTATTAGTTGGGTTTGTACCATTCTCGTTTGCTACAGGTAAAAGAAAGGTTCGGCCCTTGCCGCAGTCGCGGCCATTCCCCCAGTGATAAATTATATGACTGTTGCAACGTTGAACGTTCAGGAAGAAAGTGGAAAATCTGAACCATATGCCAGAAAGGAAAATTTACCAATGTGTCATCAAGGTGGGTCTACTAAATTTGGATGTCTGGCCGTTTCTCGGCATGATTGATGATTGATGATCCTTTATCTTATCTTACTTATAGTACCGCTTGTTCAGGATTCTGTCAATGTATGAGATTCAAGTGAGTTCTTTCTAGTGATCCGCGAGACCATGTTTTGGGAAAAAATTGCGCGGCGGGCATGGTATCTCACATGCAAACTTCGCCAACTCTTCTCCAGGTTTGCCAACTTTGCCAAGGTCACCAACTTCGAGGCCGAACTGCAAGTGTCGGATGATCAATCTGAAGCGGGGAGCCAGCTTGTAGAGAAGAAGTGGGGTATTGGGTTACTTAGCGATAACCGATGAGGTCCGTGGGGGCCAGCTCATCGTCTTCAACGATTCGGAAGATAACCGCATCCGCTTTGTCGTCTATGATCTCGACCTGCCAATCGCTTACTGCACAAATTCTGCCGTTAAAAACAAGCCTATCTGCCTTTCTGCTTACGGATGGCCAGTTCTTTTGTTGAATTGGTTAGTGGGTGCCTATACTAGATTTTTTAGTTGGATATCAATGCATCACTACTCATCGTGGATATCTCATTATACATCAAAAGATTTCTTACAACGCGTTCAGATTGTAAGGTTTCGGTTGGTTGAGAGAAAATGTTATGAATCTGAGATCCTGTCGTAGTACAAATCAGCGAACCTCTTGTCCAGCAGTCGTCCAGCCTCGAAGCCTTGGATTGGGGAATCAGAGGTATCATGTCTTGTTGATTACTGGTGCTCTACGTGCAATTCATCTCCAGCTTCAAAGCTAACGAAGGGATTCTGTAATGTAATGTCTTTTCCATCAGGAAAATACCCCCTATACTCAAGTAGCCTTGAGCCAAACTTGATGACCCCCCAGCCAGCCTAAGGGCTGTACAGAGCTTAGGCTCTGTATGGCGCTCAATGGAAGGTTGATGCTTTTGATTTGACCAAAGTCAACTCAGGTCAACTTGAAGTCAACTTGAAGTCAACTTGAAGTCAACTTGAAGTCAACTTGAGGTAACTTGAGGTCAACTTGAGGTTCAACTTGAGGTCACCCAGGTCAACTTGAAGTCACCTCAGGTCAACTTGAGGTCACCTCAGGTCAACTTGAGCTTACCTCAGGTCAACTTGAGTTACCTCAGGTCAACTTGAGCTTACCTCAGGTCAACTTGAGGTTACCTCAGGTCAACTTGAGCTTACCTCAGGTCAACTTGAGCTCACCCCAGGTTGATAATAAATACATCTTTGGTCTGCTTATGTCAACTTGGTGTAACTTTAAGACCACTCAGATCAATCATAAGTACACCTTAGGTCTTCTCAGTTAATCTCAGGTTAACCAGAAGTTAACTTCAGGTTAATCATAAGTTAACCCGAAGTTAGCTTTACATGCCTTCAGAGACTTTAACATTTGGAAACAGCACTTAATATTGAAATGACTAATAACAAAAAGTAACGTACTATGAAACTGATTAAGAAAATTTAAAATGTGAGTAGAATAAGAAAGGCAAACGAGTGTAGAGTATTTAGCAAAAGATGTAGCAAAGGAGTGGTAACAAAAATCAAACGGAACAGTTATTTAAATGCCATATAATCAACGCCTTGAACCCGATGGAGTCGCATTAGATGAAGTTACACGAGAACCTGAAGCAACAGCTTGAGAACCAGACTGGGAAGCGGGGCGGGGCTGGGACGTGGGAGTGGTACGGGGCTGGGACGTGGGACGAGACTGGGACGTGGGACGAGACTGGGACGTGGGACGAGACTGGGACATGGGACGAGACTGGGACGTGGAACGAGACTGGGACGTGGAACGAGACTGGGACATGGGACGAGACTGGGACATGGGACGAGACTGGGACATGGGACGAGACTGGGACATAGGACGAGACTGGAATGTGGGACGAGACTGGGAATCCATGAGGTCGGCGGCTTTCGAAGCTTCTAAATCCTTTGCTGCAATTGCCTCAGCTTCGAGTGCTTCTAAATCCTTTGCTGCAATTGCCTCAGCTTCGAGTGCTTCATAATCAACGTCCTCCAGATCATCGACTTCGTCATCTAAGAGAAACAATTTGTTGGATTGAACCCTATGAACAGTAATTAAATATCATAAACCAATGACCGACCAAAAACTTACAGCAAAAGTTTAAAAAGCTCTGTCTCAAACTTCTCCCTCCAAACCGGTGCTTTCTTGGCAAGATTCTTGTAACTGCGTAAATGAAAAGCATAGCTAATATCAAATTAGTCAACCACACAAATCAAAGATAAAGGGAAATACCGTAGAAAAGCTCGTTCTGCAAAGTTTGATTTTCGTTGATATCCATCTCTAAACTCGTCAATTGCATGTTCGATCTGATTTTAATCAGGTAAGAGTTCAAAAGAATTATAAAGCAAACATACAGCAGTGATCATCAATGCAATGGTGACATTATTGATACGACGATCTTCAACTATCTTAGCAAAGGCCAAGACATTCGCAGAACCTTTAGTCTCAAAATATTCGTGTCGAATGAGATGAGCGAGAGCATCGGTTTCAAAAGGATGATTTTTGTCATACGTTTCCGCCTGTAAAGATAGGTTAACATAAAAAAGAAAAATTGAAAAAAAGACTTACATCGACATCAACATCCGCATATTTGAAAACGCCATTAGTCATAAGAAATCCCACAATTTTCCTGACCTTCGCAGCTCCACGCCTTCCAGGAAGATTATAGTAGCTAGCAACGAATAGTCTCGCTTTAGTCATAATCGAAGTTAGTAGACTTGAGCGTCCGTATTCAATCTGAAAAACCTCTATGAGTAATTAAAAAAACAAAAACGGAAACATACAAAGGTAAGCGCAATTTTGTGAACAGCTGGATCCTTCATAACACCTCGGTAAATCTTCGTAAACTGTGTGCTGGTGCTCGCAGCAGAGTCCAAGGCTTTCTGAAGCAAAGCTATTTTATTGAGCGGAAAAGCATCCTCGGTGGTAGTGAGAGCCCTCATGTGAAGCTTTCCAGCTTCCACAAGTTCCCGTACTTCAGGGCTAAAATCTGAGGATGTGACCTTGGAATCTGTACGGCTACCTCGACTACCTTGACTACCTTGACGACCTCGACGAGATCTATTTTGAGGAGAGGAAGGCTGGAACTTCTGACGCTTGTGGCTTGCTTTGGATAAGGCACTAGCAATGGTAAGTCTTCCGCTAGAATGGTTGGACTTTACAGGAGTGGTGTCCATGACAAGCTATTAACAGTCGTCTCAGCATAACGAAGCAAAGGAAAGAGAAATGGTGTACGCCGTTGTCAACGTCGTTGCCATCCTCATCATTGCCGTCCTCTTCTTCGATGTCTTCGTCGATGTCTTTTTTTTTTTCGTCGATGTCTTCTCGATGTCTTCGTCGATGTCTTTATCGATGTCTTCATTGATGTCTTCATCGATGTCTATGTCTTCGTCTACAACTTGTGAAAGTCCGGTGTAAGGATTGTCTGAATCTGAATATTCTTCACTTTTGTCTCCGTTGGAAGATGGTGCCCGCTTTCGCTTGCCTAAAAAATTGAAACATCATTATTGATATTGATAAAATAAATGATAATTTACCAGGGTTCAGAGGCGTTATACTCTCGTTTCTACCTTTAGCTTGAGAAGCGGGAGGAGGAGTTATACTTTGTTGCCTGTGTGGTTGAGCACGTGGCTGAGGACGTGGTTGAGAACGCGGAGGAGGTGCTAGTTTCTCAAATTCGTCCTCTTCAGATGCTGGCTCTGCTGCTTTAAGCTCAGCAGCTCGTTGTCGAATAGCTAAAAAGACCGGTGTCATCGAGTGGCACAACAGATAAATATATGTATACCTTGTTCTCGAGCTTCTTGAGCTTTCTTAGCAGCCTCTTCCTGTCCGCGGGTGTTCGGCTTTCGAGGAGGAGGAAAAGGAAGAGAAGAAGAGCGTTTAGGTGACGACGTTAAGATAAGCTCTGCCTCCTTCTGTTTGCCTTTGCCTTTGACTTTGCCTTTAGTCGGTGGCGGAGCAGCTGCAACTCTTCCAGAGTTTGAGCGAGTGGTGCGGGTCATTCTAATAAATCAAAAAGAAAAAAGCTAAAAACGAAAGAAACAGAAAAGGTAAGCAAAAGAATGTGGTCGAAAAGCAAAAGGCAAACACACGTTGTTTATTAAGCAACACTGCTTAATAACAGGCGCTAAACATCAGATAGCATGTTAGTTACTATATTTAGACAGACTGTTAAACAACTCTCATTTACTTCGAAGGCCGGAATTGGCCTCTAACATCATCCCAAAGTGAAAACATGTTTAAGCCGTTACCTAATCTCTCTTTTCTTTCTCGCTCTCTCTTTTCCTTCATCTCTGGCGTAGCACCGGCCATGAAATCCTTGTCCGACTGAGCACCGTTGTACATCCATCGAAACAAGCCAGAAGAGGTGTACTGAATTATTGAATATCTTTTCTCCTGTTCACTGATAGAAACATTGGAATGTGTGATTAGAGCAGAGGGAAGAAGAATTGTAGAGCCTGGTGGAAACCTGATGACGAGACCCAAATCCCAAAGTATCAGATGACCTCCCTGGTCTGGATCGAAATTTCCAAGAGCGGTGATAGCACACCAGCCAAAAGCTAAATTATGATCGTCCGTATGAGGCCAGCTGATCATCCAGGGACCAAGATTGAATGTTATGCTGGCAAAGACACTACTGGGAAACCAGTTATAAAGCCTGGCACTCGACGCGTAAAGTCTATCTAGCTCTGTTCGATAATATTGATAGGTTGCTGGGGCGAAACATTGAAAAACACCTACACAGTAAATCAATCTTTGCAAATTCTTAACAAGTAGCTGGCGACTCACAGTTCACAAATCCTACAATGCTCTGAAAACTGGCGGTGGCAATGAGGTTAAGTAGAATCGCCTTGTTTAACTTTCCATAGAAAGCTAGAGTACCCGGTCTCTAAACATAGCAATTATAAATTGGCGATGAAGATATTAAGAAAATAAACTATTACCTTGCTTCCTCCGCCAAAAGAGGTGCCTATAGCAACAGAGGGCGACGCCGATCTCTTATTTGAAGTTTGGTTTTTCCGAAATGTCATTTTATGACGAGCTTCGCTAATCTTTGCAGTTAGTTTCTGTATCCCGGGCATCCAGTTGATGCCTCTCGGCTTTCCAGCAAGAACGCTGATAATTCTGCCATTCTTGTCGATAATAGGATAGCATTCCCTAAAGCTATGTTAGACACGAGCCATAGATAAAGACTCTGTACTCACTGTCCATCCCAATTCACAATCCTGAATTCCTTATGCTGCTCCATAAGCTCATCTAAAGAAATGACTATACGATCGAGTTGTTGTCGAATTCCTGACCATGAGCCTTGATTAATAGGCAAAGACTCTGTGAAGAACTGATCTTTGGGGCTCAAAGCCTGAGCCTCTGATGCTCTACGTAGTGCTACCTTTTTCAAGCTGGTTCCTAGCCTCTCCTGGGTTAATCTACGGTCTTCCTTTCTGGCCATACGTATTTTCTGTTCTTTAGTGGAGCGTCTAAGTTTTATGCCGACGCAGGAGGAAGACCCAGAGGGGTTGTCATTGTCGGATGCGTTATACAGCGCCATCTGCCTCAGCTCCGGTTCTAGGCGTTCGTATATAGAGTTTCTCTCTTCTGCATTACGCGTCCTTCTTCTCTTATTTTTATTCTGGCGTCTACCTGTCAAACCCGCAGAAGTCGATGGCGATGGGGAAGTATGCGAAGACTGTGAGGGCTTCAGCTGCGGTAAAGGCTGGGATGGCAAGAGAGAAGAGGTCGAGAGCATACGCATACTCTGTGATGAGAGGGAAGAGGTTGAGGGCGGATGCATAGGTGCTGGTGTGAAAGGTGAGGGGTATAAGGTAGAAGGAAGATGATCTAACATCGAAAAAGCGACAGTTGCGTCATGAGTTTCTGGTATATCTGACAGATCCGAGAGGTCAGAGAGGTCTCCAGAGTCAGACTCTTTGTCTGAGAGGTCTGATTCAAGATCCACGTCGGGGTCTATGTCAAAATCCAGGTCTCCAGTGAAAGTATTGGCTGTAGTTTCTAAACTGTCATCGGTTTGGGAGGGCGAAACAGGTGCAACATCAGAAACGTGCTGTAGTGCTGTGCCAACATCAAATTCCAGCGGTCCTAAAATTGGATGGCCTGGACAAAGAGCATAAGGCGAATACTCTTTGCCAGACCTCACTATAACAAATGTTAGTAATAGGTCTAACACTTAATAAAACAATGGCAAAGCGACAGAAAAAAATCTATACGAAGCACTACAGAAAAACACAGTGCTCTATCATTACCAGTTCCGAAGAACCTCGAGAAAGGTGGCAGCTGCCCCCAACCATGCTATCTTTGCCATGTCCAAGCTCGGCCTCTCGAGAAAGATAGTTGGGGAAAAGAAAGAAAAAGAAAAAAAAACAGGAGGATGATAGAGAAAGAAAGACTCTTACATTTAGATCCCATGATGATAAAGCTTGTTGTCGGTGGGTCTGCAGGTCTGTGAGACTAGTCAGTATATCAGTGAGTCTGCAAGTCTGTGAGTTGTACCTGCAGCGAATGGTCTGTGTATCTGCGTGTCTGCGGGTCTACAGCAGAACAGGTCTGAGATCTGCAAGTGAACGGGTCTGCAAGTGAACAGGTCTGCAAGTGAACGGGTCTGCAAGTGAACGGGTCTGCGAGCGAACGGGTCTGCGAGCGAACGGGTCTGCGAGCGAACGGGTCTGCGAGCGAATGGGTCTGCGAGCGAATGGGTCTGCGAGCGAACGGGTCTGCGAGCGAACGGGTCTGCGAGCAAACAGTTCTCCTGTCTGCGAGCGAACGGGTCTGCGGTCTGTGGTCTGCGAGAGAACAGGCCTGTGGTCTGCAGTCTGCGAATGAACGGGTCTGCGGTCTGCGAGCGAACAGGTCTGCAGTCTGCGGTCTGCGGTCTGTGAGCGAACGGGTCTGCCGTCTGCCGTCTGCGAGCGAACGGGTCTGCGGTCTGCGAGCGAATGGGTCTGCGGTCTGCAGGCCAGGCAAATGAGTCTGGTGAGACTAGTCAGTAAATCAGTGAGTGTGCATGTCTGTGAGTCGTACCTGCAGCGAATGGTCTGCGAGTCTGCGCGTCTGTGGATCTACAGCAGAACAGGTCTGAGATCTGCACGTAAATGAGTCTGCGGTCTGTGGTCAACAGGCGAATGAGTCGAGTCGAGTCGGCGGGCTACACTCTACCAGCTGTGAGCCCCTAGATATACAGGCCAACGAGTCTGCAGATGTACGATTTGGCGAGTCAAAGATCTAAGGGTCTGCGGATCGATGAGTCTGTGGGTCGGTGCGTGTGCAGGTCGGTGCGTGTGCGGGTCGGGGCGTGTGCGGGTCGGGGCGTGTGTGGGTCGGGGCGTGTGTGGGTCGGTGAGTATGCGGGTTGGTGAGTCTGCAGTCAATGAGTCTGCGGCCAACGCGTCTGCAGTCAACGAGTCTGCGGGATGCGGGTCTATGAGTCTGTGGGACACTGTCCACCAGTCCTCAACCTTGGGTCAACGAGTCTGCCGGTCAACGAGTCTGCCAGTCAACGAGTCTGCCAGTCAACGAGTCTGCCGGTCAACGAGTCTGCCGGTCAATTAGTCTGCTGTTGGCGAGTCAGCGAGTCTGCGGTCAGCGAGTCTGCGGGATGCAGGTCAACGAGTCTTCAGGCTGGCGATTCTGCAGGTCTGCAGGTCTACGGGTCTGCCGTCTACGGGTTGACGAGTCCGTTGGTCAACAAGTCTGCAGGTTGATGAGTCTGCTGGCCAACGAGTCTGCGGGATGCGGGTCACCAAGTCTGCAGGTTAACGGGTCTGTGAGCCAATAAGTCTGCAACCGACTCAATGAGTCAGCGTGAGGGTGGAGTTGAAGGATGGAGTTTGGAGGGGGAGTGAGCGGTGGGTGCAGTGCGGCCTTTAAGTGATTTGCTTGATACCTGAAAAAGGATATATGAGTCTTGGTAAGATAAACTTTGAGATCTCTAACGAACCTTCATGCATCCTTTTCCATTAAGAAAGTCCTTGTCCTGCAGATGGAAGTGTCAAAAATAGGTACAAACCTAAGACCAACAAACGGCATACCAATCATTAACACAATTTCTGAAAGCACTCAGAATTTTTGTTGGGAGAGAAGGCGGTACGAGCTTGGCGATACATGGTGGTCAGAAGTAAGCTGTGTGGCGTTTAAGCGCTGCTGCGGTCCGCTTACCGTTTACCGGTTCAAAGGCCGAGTGTCGAAACTTTGTATGTAATCTTCTCTTTGAATCCCACTGCTGGACGATTTATCGATAAGACTATACCAAAAATAACGGTGGTTGCCCAAGATCACTGGCAGCTGACTTGGGCACTCGAGTAGGTACAGGCCCAACAGTCAGCACACGCACATAGCATAATTCAGGACTCGGAGCACATGCAGTCACGGCCGTGTGTTTCACGGACCGTTTTAGCAATGGAAGTCCTTGTACCGTACCGTATCTAAAAAAAATTGGAGCCTTCACGGTACGGTTACCGTATATTATGGCCGTTAATGGTCTACGTATAGATGGAATATATGCTCATTCAATATGGACAATAAACAAGATGATTCGTGCACGCTTGCCTTGAATAATGTCTGCAACTTGGCAATACATGTAAGATTTACATGAGCCAAGTTCAAAAATAACTTGGACGCTTAGATATGGTCCGTACTAGCACATACAGTGGTTACCGTACCATTGACCGTCCCGTGGAAGATCGAGGCAGGAGGGGGTACAGGATGGGTACCGTGACCGTGATACGGTTACCGTAGGTTATGGTCACGGTGGTAAGCCCTACATGTAAGAGTATTGCCTTGAGGAAAATGATTAGAGTTCACATGCACAAGGCTCTCAAAGTCTATGATGTCACGCGATTTTCTCTATGGGTGCTGGTCGGAATTTTAACCACCAGATGTAGTAGTACTGTCAATAAACAGTACAATCATATAGCTGACATGAGAATCGCTCGCTGGACAGTCAGCTGGCCATATTCCCGAGGGAATAATCTTCTTGTTCTGGCATTTCTTTTCTTAGAATTGAGATTTCCGGAAATGGTTTGATAACTCCATATGGATGCGCATATGCTTGAGAGTCATCTGCCAGGAGTCCGAAAAGGTTGGAGGCCCTATAGCCTAGGAGATATTTCCATACAGTTCAATCCGGTGACTTATATTTGAGCTTCGCTTGCTCCCCCCTTCCCCCTCCCCCTTTCAATCTTCAAGTTTGCTTCTCACATGGAGTCTATTTGGTGTCCCGCAGGCTGTGGCCGTATGTTTCAAACATCTCAAGGAAGGGAAAACCACGTTACTCAGTCCGCTTCCTGTTCTTGGTGGAGAACATATGAAAAATCATCAGCCTTGGATAAAGAGCTGGAAACCAGTGTGGAGGAGGGGAGACTTGGGGAGTGGACTACATGGCCAGAGAAGGAGAAGAGCGAGAGGACATAGGAGATGTGCTGCAAGAGTTTGAGGAGGATCACAATATCTTCCATTTTATTCCTCTACAGCCTGAAATTGGTGAGGAAGGGCCAGGTCCCAGTACTCAAGCCAATCAGTTGCTTAATCGCCAGCTCGGAACCAAGTTGAGAACTTTGAATGATGATAGTGGAGAAGCCCAACAAGTAGAATGGAGAGAAAATGCTGGGTTAGTAATACAGATGGATGAATCGTTGCATGCGCGCTGGAGGGTGGCTCATAATCTTGAGGTGGATGTACCTATGGATGGAACTACACCTCCTCCTGATCAGCTGTATTCTCCCTTTGCCTCTGAAATGGACTGGAGAATTGCAGAATGGGTGGTGAAAGATGGAATTGGACATAAATCATTCAACCGGCTGTTGGCCATTCCTGGTGTAAGTGATCTATCTTTTGGGATGTATACATTTGAATCTCAATATCTACTAGGTGGTGGAAAAACTAGGGCTATCATATAGCAACATTGCTGGTCTTCACAAAAATATCGATAACCTTCCAGGCAGGGCTGGTAAATGGAAAGTGAGACGTATGCATTTCAAAGATCGCCCACAGGAGGAATACATTTTCCGTCATCGAGACATAATCGAGGCAATAAAAAGCCTGTGGGGAGACCCAGCTCTGGCCTCACATCTTGTATATAAACCAAGAAAAGTCTTCAAAGATGCCTCTAAATCACACAGAATGTACTCAGAAATGTGGGATGGTAAATGGTGGAATACAATTCAGGTGAGCAAACTTTTGGCCAAATTAACCTGGTGTAACTTGTACCTGCCCAGAATGAGCTTCCAGATGGGGCCACTGTGGCTCCCCTCATTATTGCCACTGACAAGACTCAGCTTACACAATTTTCTGGAAATAAACAGGCTTATCCTGTCTATCTAACCCTTGGCAATATTCCCAAATCATTGCGCCGGAAACCCTCTCAGCAAGCATGCATCCTCCTTGCCTATCTTCCAGTGGATAAAATATCTAAAGATGGTCTCATTAAAAGAGAAATTAGCGGTCGTTATCAACGGCTTTTCCATGATGCTATGCGCCACGTTTTCTCCCCTTTGGTGAAAGCAGGAACAACAGGAGTGGAAATGGCTAGTGGAGATGGAGCCATCCGCAGAGTTCATCCCATTATTGCTTGCTATGTTGCAGATTTCCCAGAACAGTGCCTAGTAACCTGCTCCAAGTATGGGACTTGTCCTAAATGTCAGGTGGATGGAAAACATCTCAGTGACTCTTCCCCTGGGCCTCCCCGAGAAAAACAGTGGACTTTGGGGGTAATGGAACAGGCATGGGATTCATCCAATTCCACTGCTCAGTACTTCAAGTCTTGTATGGACTATGAGGTCTCTGGATATGTCTATAAGCCTTTTTGGCAGGATTTGCCTTACACAGATCTTCACCTGAGTATGACACCTGACATTCTTCATCAACTTTATCAGGGTGTTCTGGCACACCTTGTTAAATGGTGTAGGCAAATTCTTACAGATAAAGAACTGGATCGCCGGATCCGCCTGCTCCCCCCAGCCTATGGGGTTCGCCATTTCAAGAATGGTATATCTGCGTTGGCTCAAATTACTGGTACTGAACGGAAAAATATGGGTAGAATTCTTCTTGGATGCTTGGTAGGCTCTAACGTGCCCCAAGATGTTGTTACTGCTGTCAGAGCAGTTCTTGACTTCATTTATCTGGCTCAATACTCCACCCATGATGACGATACTCTCAGTTATATGACTGATGCTCTCAAAACCTGGGAGGAAAAGAAAAATGTTTTCATCACTTTAGGTGTGCGGGATGATCTAAACATTCCCAAATTTCACTCCCTTCTTCATTACACCAGCAGCATACGCCTATTTGGTGCTACAGACAATTACAACACTGAAATGTTTGAGCGCCTTCACATTGATTTTGCTAAAAAGGGGTGGCGGGCCTCTAACAAAAAAGATGAATTTTCTCAAATGACAAAGTGGATTTCCAGGCAGGAGAATGTCCAGGGCTTTCAGCGAGAGCTGTCCTGGGTATTAGAACAACAGCATCTTACCAGTTCTAAGTCTGCCCAGAGTTCTGTTACTGCAGCTAATAATCCTTCCTCCAAACCATCTTCTCAAATCTTACTACCTAAACACCCAACATTTCCAGCCAAACCCATTGCTAGCATCCAAAAGCAACATAAAATTCCCTTCTTTTCTCTCAATCTAAAACAATTCCTAGCAAGGTCCAAGGCTGGGGCAAGAACTAGAGATGTGGAAGTTGCAGAGACTCAGCCCCTACCCTTTGACCGCTTGGATGTATTTTACTCATTTAAATTCACCAGAGAGAGTTTAGATGAAGCAGGAGACATTCAAGATACAGTCAAAGCTAGCCCTTTAAAGAACCGCTTTGATACAGTGGTTGTACTAACAGGGGATCAAGCTGAAGCTGTTAGTCTTGCTGGCACTAGAATTGGGCGAGTTAAACTATTATTTTCTCTGCCTACTGAGCTCAATGTCATTGGTACATATGCGACTGCTGCACCTAAACATTGGCCAAAACAGGTGCTTGCCTATGTCGAGTGGTATACATCACCTGCCCAGAGCAGCACAGATGTGAGAACTCATAATATGGCATCTGTTCAAAAGACAGATGTTCATTCCTGGTCCATTATTCCTCTTTCCAATATACGCCAATCTTGTATGCTGATTCCCAGATTTAAAAAACATTCACTTGAGTCTCAAGCTTCCTGGACCTCTGATACTGTCTTGGATCTAGCTTCTTCTTTTTTAGTTAACAATTGGACTAGTATTTATAGTTACCAGACTTTATATAAAGAGTAAATATGTTGTCTACTTCCACTGATTTCAAAGCACACATAGATATAAGTATAAGTATGTCAGTAGCTTGAAGTTACACCAGTCATATGGACAGAGTCACAAGAGAGTTCCCTCGAGACAGGGATCGCGCGGGTTTTGAATAAGACGAAGGAAGGTAAAAAGTACAATACCTACAATACCATGGAAATGAGCGGTCCGACAGGTAAGGAATCCAATCCGTTACGTACGCCCTCCTGGTCTATAAAGAAGACCAAAACATGGAATAATGAGCGTGGAATTAATAGAGATTTTTTTCAAATTTTATAGAGGTTTTTCCAATATGAGTTTAAGGATAGAGGTGAATGGAAGGCCCAAATGAACGCTCCAGAGGGGAAGATATCCAGCCAGCTACTTGCTAGTGAAGTGGAGACCTTGTATCTTCAACCTTCTTGGCGGCACAACACTCCTTGACTCTCATCTGCCCATTGGTGATGCTTTCTGGTGCAAAGGCAAGATATATTGACATGTTGCCTTCATCGTAATCGATAAAGCTGAATTTACACACAAGTTGAGATCCTCGTCATTAAAAGCCTTTGCCCAACCATCCGGGTACCAACCTATATTGTATATTGGCAGCTGCAAAGGCGGACGTAATCAATAAAGAGACAGACATCCTAGGCGGTACAATAGGTATGGCGGAACACCCCCTATTTTTCCAAGCCAAGAATCTTGAATCTGGAGAAGGAAGAAGCTATATCCGAGCCGCTGCATCTCACTAACGTGAGGACAACATAGGGTAACGAAGACATTCGTCACGTTCAGATTGGTCAGAACTCCCTATTAGCGACCCCCAATTGTGCCAATAATGAGTGGGCTTTGGAGATAATTATCTCCTGAACACTCCGTTCATTCACAATCACACACGGGATACCGAGAACTCTGAGGTTTTTTGTTTTAAATATTGAATCAAATCCTCAGAAACTTTGAAGTCAGGGTTGACTATTATCCGAATGGCTCAAAAAGCTCAGAAGCGTAGCATCCGCAAAGTTAACGGACTAGCGCCCGAATTAACGCCCATGGTGTCAGCGTTGACAGCTTTCCTTTTCACCACGACTACCACGACTTGCCGGTATTGTCTTGCGGGCAGGAATCCTTATGGTGAGTTTTTCTCTACTATTTCCGAGGTTTTGCTCAATATTGGCTGCAGTAGATGTAATAATAGAATTCATTTTGTTCAAATTCACAGTGTTATCAGTTACTTCTGCTTTATTCACCCGCCATAACCTGCCACAGCCTGCCACAAGAAGGCATCCTCGAAACCTCTTCTTCCTCACATCCACTGCTACAGGAAACACAGGGTCAGGCTAAAGCGTTATCGGTGAGGCGTTGCTTGGGAAACGAGAGGAACAGAAATGAGATAGTTTGGTGGATGTGCAGCGTACCGTCTGGGTAGAGGTGTGCTATCTATGACTCGACAATTCAATTCTGATCTTTTTCTTTTTAGGTCAACGATTTCGGCAAAAGACGGCAATTCTCAGCCTCATCTGGCACTTATCGTATTCCCGCTGGCCTGTTCAGCGATGATTCCGTAGCCATCGGTGATAATCCTTTTGTCAACACGTTGCTTTGCGCTTCCAGCTCTCATGTACATCCTCTGTCGTCCTTACGATGTTCAATACGCGGATAGGTCCAGAAAATTTCTCAATTCTGAACAAGGTCTCGACTAGACTGTTATTATTTCAGTACTAGTACATTGTATGGTTTACAGCTTTATAAGGTACGTCTTTTGATACTGTTACTTGAGAAAAACAAAGACTAATACCAATTTTTTAAAATAAGCTATTCCGCTCACCCTTCTCCTCGTTTTACCAGTGTGGAAACCAGGTGCAGACTCTGGTTCCATGACGATGACTTGCCTTCCCAATTTCGCTCTTCAAACTGGCAGCAGCCGCAATTTTCCTCTTGGTTCCTCACACTCACAACTACCTATCTCACTTTTCCAAATTCTCGAGGACATGGAGAGTTTGTTGAGCCCAAGATTCTTGTTGATGGATACCGCAAAGGATCTCGAGTTTACTCCGACGTCGGTGAAGAACCAACAGCGGGATTCGACGTTGAGCACCTGCCAAGCAGTGCGGGTGGAGTCGCTGGGAAGAACTAGTGTAGAGTTACCCCCTCATTTGCCGCCGCGGGATATTTTACGGCCTCTACAAACACAACACACTCACGCGCGCCTTCAGCTGCCGATTCCGTAGCAGAAAGATTTGTCACGTCTTCACGACCCGGTAGTCTAGTCACCACTCACCCATCCTAACCACGGAGTACATGCGCCACAACCATCGCCTCCACCTCCACAGGACTACACCTCTCTGGCCCCGCCGCCCGACTCTGACATGAATCGCTCGGTAGTAATACCGCAGGTACAGCTTCTGACTCATATCTACCAGCTATTGTTGGAACGTCGACTCACCCCATCCCTCGGCCTATCCTCTTCCTCCTTCTCCTCCATCTCTCCCTCTCTTTGCTTTTGGGACTGGCAAATCTACCTAGGCCATCGTCGTTGGGACGAACTAGTAACTCCCTTCCTAGTACTCTTATCGGTGCAGATATAAATACATGTGCGGGTGTGGATACTGGTTACAAGGACGAGTCCATAGTCGTCCAGGCTCAAGCTTCTTCCCGACCACTGTGCGCTGTCACACCTATTGTTTCATCCGCTCTGATGGGTGAAGGCAAGCTTTCATCAAAGATTCTGAACTCCCAGAACTCGACCAGGGAAATCCTACCTCGTCACCACTCAGATCAACTTCACCGACATCTCCAAAGCCCATCCTTGGGCTATCTCCTGTTTCCGCCCGAACGACTCTGGCTCTCCTAACTCTTTCAACAAACGCGGAGCGAAAGCCCAAATTTGCAGTCTCCTCTTACCCAACTTGATGTCCCGCAAAAGCATGGAGTAAACCACCGACTTTGACTTGGGTCAGCTCTGCGACCGGTACGTGCCTACTATGCACGGGTCCAAGCGTGACAGGATTATGCGGTGTGCCCGCGCGAATGGGTGGATCGAGGGTTTGGATTATGTTGTTGGGCATCGGTTGATATGGGTTGCGTATTCCGAATGGAAGATGGTGGAGGATACTGTGTGAACGGTGGAGAAAGAAGCGAGGCATGCACTGGAGGATGCCGGGATGGAACAAACTCGCTCAGCTGGACTGGTACATGACAATTTTCCAGCCTACTATCTCTGAGTTTCATAAGGAAAGCGTTGGCTTCAATCCAGTCTGGGGCTTCAACTTCGAGTAACGATAGTGATCCAAGGTGAGTTTTTTTATGAGTATGTTGTTCTCTTGTTTCGCCTTAATGTGTTTTATTAGGACCTGGGGTGTATACAACAAGAATCTCTACAATCTGACAGATCACTTTTGAACAGTCAAACTGTAAACGCTAACGCTCCCGCCTATTCTTTCCTTGCCCCCACTGTCGAAAATGTTTTCAAAGACCAATCTGGTCAGGAGGACGATTGACTCGCTTGCTGCATTAAACTATGATGATAAATGGAAGCTCATCTTCATCATCTGTGAAGGGAACATTACTGGAAGCAGGAACGATCGTACGACACCACAGATTGTCCAAGATATCCTTGGTGTAGATCCCAAGCTTGACCCGAGCCTTTGATGTTCAAGTCTGTCGGAGAGGGCGCTTGTGCACTCAACTACGGAAAGGTTTATTTGGGTTATATGAATATGCTGGTCATGTCGTTGCGTATGTTTCAGTTCTTTCCTGTTTTCCTTCGTTCAAAGCTGATACTGGTACTAGTTATATTTACCAAGCGCTCCGACAAGCCTAGTAATCAAGCAAGACAGTCAGATTTTGCTCATGCATTATCTGAATCGAGTACACTTTGACGCGCCCATGACTCTGCTGGAATTAGAGCTGTATCATCAAATGTGTAATGTTATTGGTCGACCCGGCGTTCTACGACTCGGAGTATATCTTCATTATCTTCATTATCGATGCTGATATGGTGAGTTTTGCTATTTCAATAGCGTCTTGTAGCTCATGACTGTGATAGACTGTGACACCCGATTCTCTCAACTGACTAGTCACGTCCTCGGCTAACGACTCAAACATCATCAGAATTTGTGGAGAGACCAAGGCCGCCAATGAGGAATCCTCGTGGTGGACAATGATGTCCAAGCTCAAGTTTCTTCACGGCCACTATGCCCTGTCATGCCTATCGTTTCATCCACTCTGATGTGAGCATTCATCGAGGATTCTGAACTCATCGAACTTGACTGGGGAAAATCCTACTCTGTCACCACTCAGCATCTCGCAGCAGCAGTAGAAACGCTCAATATGTCATATCTGCCAATGCCGCAGAGGCCCCCATCAGCGTCAAGTCCATCATGAACAAAGCCGACGCCTCCTCGAAACTCACATGGGACAAACTCGAACGAATCATTGCCGATGAGCTGTCTCTCATTACCGTCCCAATTGAACATGCCGTCACAAACTTTGCACTCGCCCTCGATGAGATCGAGGCTGTTGATCTCATTGGTGGCTCCTTCTGCGTGACTACAGTTCGTGCATTGCAGCATGCTTCGGCCCTCTCCACCACTCTCAACTAGGACGGGACTCTTGCCTGCAGTGCCACCTTTTCCTACCTCATACCGTCTCCTGTCGCCCATGCCCGCAACTTCCCATTGCTCTTCTGCCTTCCCATTTCCCTCACTGATTCACACAGTTTCCTCTCCGCCGGTGATTCCTGGCGTTCATTCTTCTCCTAGATCTCTTCTCTCCTCTAACCTGTGTGCTGTCCGTTGTCCCCATTCTGCTTGGCACATGTATCCTCTCCTCCACTGCTCATTGTGAGTGTTTAAGTCCGTTCGACTCTTGCCTTTTCACTAATAAAGGCGTCCTGCAGTCATTCAACTACCGATACGTTCCGAAAGCCGATAGGCGCTCAAGTCATGCGATGGGAATTGTATCCTCTCCTCCACTGCTCATTGTGAGTGTTTAAGTCCGTTCAACTCTTGCCTTTTCACTAATGAAGGCGTCCTGAAGTCATTCAACTACCGATACGTTCCGAAAGTCGATAGGCGCTCAAGTCACGCGATGGGAATTTGTTTCTTTCGCTGCCGCGTTCAAAGACCAATACTAACAAGTTCTCCCACAAACCTTCCCTGCCCCGCATTGACATCTGCACCAGTGGTCAAATTTGAAATCCTCTCAGCCTATCTGAAAGCCAAGACTAGAATGACTCATGCGAAGGTGATGAGATTACAACCTGAGCCACTGAGCCACTTCAAACACTGACGAGACCTTGAAGTTCCAGACCAGTGGGGTTAACGGAAGTACATGTGGATGCATAGCTAAACAAGGTGAGTACATTGAAGCTGCTCCTTGTTTCAAACCTGAGCGAACACCTGTTGTAGATGGCACCGAAGCTCCCAGTAGTGACAGCAACGGGCAAACTAGAACAATCGGAACAAGTTCTGCTAAGATACTGCAGTTGCAGCAGGCTCTACGTGCATTGGAGGATGACCCAGAGACTACATTAGAAGACCTAGTTGAGGCTTTGGAACTACTAGAAGGGTTTATGCTTATGTTGAGAGAGAGATTAGTGACTCAGAATTGTCGAAGGATTAAACAGGGATGAGGATATATTTTACTTCTGTGGGCAGAATTTATGTCATGTTTCATTGCTATGTTGGCTTGTACATTGGTACCCTTTGATTCTCGTAGTCGTTCTATTTGTCATTCTATTGGAAATTGAAAAATCTGAAGCAGCTGAGTTTTTCTGTGTCTTGTGTTCTTGAAGCTTGTTTGATATTGCCCAACTCAACTCAAGTTTCCTTGGGTAGATGCCTTATACTCAAGTTGGCTCAAGTTGATTTAAATAAAAGCCTTATACCCAAGTTACTAGAGTTGACTCAAGTGAACCTCAAGTTGGCAAATATACTCAGGTTGGCCCCAAGTTGGCAAATATACTCAAGTTGGCCCCAAGTTGAAAAATATACTCAGGTTGGCCTCAGGTTGGCCACAGGTTGGCCCAGGGTTCCTAGAGTGTATATGGCTTTTCCTGATGTAGTATCTTGATATGTAACCAGTTTAGATTGTCAAGCGTAATCATTTAGAGATACTGAGAAAGATCCGAATATGTAAAAAAGAAACTATCTTTTTTGTGTTCTTTACTACCCTGAGTAGGCTGCATATTCGGACAGATACATACGGATATTTTTTCCAAAATTCTTTCTCTGACACCATTGACGAATCCTCGGATACACAACAAAATTTCAATTTGTACTCAATGGCTACCAAGGCTGCACACAAATCCTAGGTTTTATCATTTTTGATTCAATGTGAGACTCCAGGTTCTGTCATTTTTGATGCTGGCAGGCAGTCCTTCAGATGATACGTACTTGGACGATACTTTTTATTTGGTCTATTAATGCTATCTGATTCACCAGACAGGAGTTAGTAATTCGCGGTTTAAACGGCTGCTTCTAAGCAGAGAACGCCGTGAAGTCTTTGAATGGCTGAATGGCTGCACGCGAATCCAGGTTCTGTCATTTTTGCTCCTGCTGAAAGTTAAAGTTTCGCTTCCTCCCTCGTTTTCTCAGCTTCGATGGCCGTGAGAAGCAGCACCTCTGCCTAGTATAAAATAACCCAAGAGGCTGTCTTCATTTTCTTCACCACCCTCCATACTGGTTCACTCTCATTACTGAAATTGCAATGGCCCAACCTACGTATGTTATCCTATTTTTGGCAGAACCTGGGCTAACCGGTCGAGATCCAGACTTGCTCAGATCTCCCAGCTTGTGCAGAATCGCCTTCAGCAGGTCCGACAGCAGCCGGACCATGAGCGCGTCCGATTCCTTGATGTGACGCAACAAGTGGCCCCACTGCACCCCGCGCTTGGCGTCAGAATTGGCAGAGGTTCCTTTGGCAATGTCTACGCCGCAGAATGGACGTGCCCTCAGCCTCCTGACCACACGCACCCAGCCATCCGTGTAGTCGTTAAGGTCTTGGACGGAACAGCCACGTTGCAAGCCCTAGAACCGGCCATGAGTAATTCGCAAGAGTTTGCCTGCATTATATAGTAACCGGTTTATAAAGTCGATCAATGACGAGCCTGATAGGTTAAAGTGGAGCACCGAAGATGTTAAGAAGGTACTGATGTTCGATTAGACCAAAGATACTATCATCCTGACGAATTACACTAACAGGCTTTCATCCTCGAGGCCAAGTCCTGGGTGAAAGTCACTCCCCATGAAAATGTGCTCTCACTGATTGGATTTACGTTTTCCCCAAGTGCGGGCTTGCGCCTAGTCATGCCACGTATTGATCAACCAAAGCTTCAGGACGGGCTGGATGCGGAGAACACCAACAGCACTTTAACATACCAAAGACGGTGTGCCCTCGTGCGTCAATATGCTATACCATACTCCTGAATAACCTTGCCCCCAGATTCTTGATGTTGCAAATGGACTGGCACACCTCCACAGTCTGGCGGTCGGTCTTGTGCATGGAGATCTACACCCAGTCAGCATTTGGCTTTCATAATTTTACCTGCACGGAACTAAGATATAGCCTGCTCTTTTAGGGAAATATCTTCATGCATCAAGGACGTGCAATTATCGCCGATTTTGGGCTCGCAAAGCCTGTAGTAAACACTGAGAGAGTGGCACTACATAAATTCCCCGGACACATACTTTATAGCATTGTCCCAGAATTGATAAGAGATGATAACACCCCTCGTACGATGGAGGTGGATATTTATATGTTTGGTTGTATTGCGAAAATAGTCAGTTCTAGGTGTCGGTTCCATTGGCTCATGCTTATTTGTGTTCACCCACAGATCTTCACCCGTCGCAATGGTGCCCTCCATGCGCAGAATGACAACATAACGCTCAACCAGGTGAATGTTGGGGACCCACGAGAGCTGGTGTATTTGAAAAACAATTGTTGTGCCGCAGCACCTGGCGCTCGTCCTACTGCTCTCCAGATTATACAACAATTCACTACATACAGGTATACTCATGTGCCTGCTTAGTGATACTCCGATTCTTCGAAGGCATCCTCTCTCTTTGCTTCTCTCACCACGGGATGTTCATTATGACAGCGTTAAAAATTATCAACTGGACCAGTATGTACTGAAGCGTAGAGGGTAGATCAGAGTGATATTCAAATGAAATTCGCTTGTTCACATTTGTTCCTGAGTCAGTTGACAGTCTGTGACTACCTGCAGCTGAGAGGGATCTTTGGCTATCTTTGGCTATCTTTGGCACTGGTCACAAAGGCGCCGTGCTTTACCAGGACCTCCTAGAACTCCGTTGCCGGTCTGTATTGATACCAAATAGTTGAGATGATGAAGAGCTCATATAAGGATAGCCGCCGGCAGCCAGACACTGAACAACTCACCAACACTTGGATTAGTGTGATAGCTATCGCCATTACCAATTTGAGAGGCTTGTCAACGGGGTATGCAAACATTGCCCCTGTTTTCAGGTGACAAGGGTCAGTGCTGGTACATTCGAAGCTCAAACGCATCTTGACGCCCCAAACCTGAGGAATATTCGAGGAAGCAAAATAAGGATTAGAATATTCAGAAGCGATGCAAAAGATATACAGAAGATGTATGTATGTAATGCATATGCAAGTCGATGCGAGTGATCATAAGTAACTAGCGTGCAATTGGCCAAACAAGAAACAGGAACGGATTGATCGGTATAGACGGGGAGAAGCGTGAACGCTACATAGTAGCATGTGCATGAATGTTTGAATGATGGAACGGTGATGACTGAAACAACGAAAAGAGAGAATGACAAACACAGCTGATTCGTCAAAAGTGTGAATGTGAAACCTGAAGAGAAACATAAACGAATTCTAGGGTAAATGAAATGCAAAAACGTCAAAACGAAAAAAGCACATAAAAAAGATGAAAGAAACATAGATGATCAACGAATCCTTAGCCATATGAACTCCTTTCTTCTCCTCCCCCTCCAGCCTTCCAAGGCTTTCCAAAGGCCCAACCCCATTGCAGATGCGGATCCGGATGGAGCTCAAAGAAGAAACGCAGTGCCACCGCAAACGCCCCAAATCCACATCATTCGAGGAACTATGCCAATACGACGAGCGGGACAAATAAGAATGGCAGCTGGGATGGTAGTGACCCGAATGACCTGTTGAGTCCGTTTCCATGGCGGTTCCTGGCGGCAGAGATCCCAAAGGACAGTCGGGGAAGACGAGGGAAGACGCCTGGGGAGAAGAAGGGTATGAAGAGCCAGGACCAGAATTGGCCGACATCTTCGGTGACCACTAACACACCTTCACCCGTGTCTGCTGCGCCTGCGGTTACGGTCACAAATTCAGCGGGCACAAACGCTACGGCTACGTCGGAGTGGCTTTGTGTTTTTTGTGAGTATGAGCTGTTCTTTGGGGATGAGGGGGAGTATTTGAAGTGGTGCTGGTGTGGGGAAGGCTAAGCCTGCGAAGGCTTTGAAGTAAAGAAGCCGTGGGGTTTTTGATTGTTTTTTTTGATTTGGCAGATGGATTCACGGTTGGGTTTGGGTCACAATAGACGTGGGGAAGGCGGTACCATTGGTGCTGAGGGATTCAGAGTTGGCCAAGGAAGGGCTGTCACCGTTGCTGGAGGGTTTAGTATTCGCAGCCGGGTCCAGAGATCCATCTGCCTCTGGTTGGTCTCCCCGTTTCTGTTTCTTATTGGGAAGCCATTGAGGTCTTTGTTCCCTTTGTACCCTTCACAATGGACGACGAACCTGGATCAGCCTTGGACGTCTACCAAATTTGACGAGCTTGGCTTGCTTGTCTCGTGAGTTCATCCTGGAATCGATGTCGGAGAACATTTTGTTTGTGATGAGGTGTTCGATAGAAATGGATGGTAGCGTAGCATAGAAGAGAGACAGGGTGCGGAGCGACGAAGTAAGATGAAGAGATCCCAGGTTGAAAGCGAAAGGTATTTAAAAAATGAAATAAACACGATATACATCATGAGAACCACGTTCAGCAGACCGAGAGAACGAGACTCACTGGCGCTGTGACAGACAATCGTGAATTTGCTTGCAGGAACACTCTCATCACTCTTGTTCTTCTTTACCCTCCCTACCCTCAGGCCTCAACTTTCCATGTTTAGATAGCCTAGCTTAAGAGCCTTGGAAGCTGGAAGCTCGAGTACTTGAGTTCGAGTTCGTTGCCAGTCGAGAAGATACTGCAATGGCAAGTCCCTGGAGATATTTGTCCAAGTATGCCATCGGTAAGGCGTTTTGGTACTCAGAGCCTGGATAAAAACTTGTGTAAGAACGGGGTTGTTAGAGCTTGTAGTACCTAGAGTGCACATACCATCAGTGAAAGCTCCGTTACTGTGTCCGTGCTACATGAAATATGATAATGTTTGGGTGATCATGGTTGTGAAGAGAACTGGTAACCGTGACCGTGACCCGTGATATCTTATCTCCGCGCATCTGTCAAAACCGCGGGCACCTGCTGATCTGCTTTAAGCTTGATGCATGATGGTCTGTACATCGACGGCCATTTTGTGCGGTTTCAAGCTCAAGTTCTCAAGTTTCAAGCCTCAAGAGCTCTCCATGTTTATTAAAAAACCTTTGAATATCCAATTCGCGATTAGATGCGGTCTCTTTTGCAAAGATGTCAACAACCATCGGGCTATATCAACCGAGCACGCCGCAGTGTTGTGGCTAAGGCCTTAATTAACCCCACCAAATGAAGTTAGGTCTTAATAGGTTAATTTGAGGGGTTAATTAATGGCAAATTAATAGCAATCTAAGTGCAAATTAAGGCCTAGGTAAAAACAATTAATTTCCAGTGTACTTGTCTCCAGAGCCATCCAAAGCACCATCATCAAGTATCTCAGTGTCCTTCTTTGTGCTTGCGATTCCATTATCAACTAAATACTGCACCCAAACAAGTTTCGAGAATATTGAATGTCCCCCCAATTCCACTTCCCTAGAGGACCTCATGAGCATGCCAGCTTCCCCGGTCATCTAACCTCCTTTCCAGTTAATCAACCATGGATACCATTTGCAGAGCAGAAGGACGGGTGCCAGAACACAGCTGTGACATGTTCCATGTGCAAGCCACTTGATCACATGTCTTATTAAGACCTAACTAACCCTTAACTAAAGATTCCAACGAAGTTAGGTCTTAATTAAGAAGTAAATTAAGGCCTTAATCTTAATTAAGTCTTAGGTCTTAACCACAACACTGGCACGCCGACTTCTCCTATACATACATTAATCCACATCCATTCCGACAATCACTACAATCTCCTGACTATACTTCACTCTTTGAAGTTTCAACTTAGAAGGTTTCGCAGTCTGGGCTTGCATGCGCACCTGCAACTGCACGCTTGCTCCCTGTCCCATAACATTCCTCACCCTCTCCTTCTGCTTGCCTTAGCCTCTTTAAAGTTTAAAACACCATTCCACCTTCTCAGCACACCCTGCTATTCCTCTTCATCACTAAAGAACAGTTCATTGTTACAAAATGGAACGAGTCTTCATGGGAGAAACGCCTCGCGGTCGCAAGGTTCATAGAACTTATGAAGGAGTGCAATGCTGCGTAGTAAAAAAAGGTACGCACAAGCTTAGGAATTGCAACCCGTTGAGAAGGACAAGGTTTAGGCGTAACATACCAGGTAAAAAAATTACATACTCTCGATGATCACCATATAACGTTAATAAATCTCAAATAGCATTCAGCACAGGCAGTGGGTAGTAGGTATCAGGATCAGAGGTTAAAGTATCATCGAAAAAGCACTAGATTGAGCTCACTCTAATATCAGATTGATACTGGTGAGAATTTCCAATGACATGCAAGCAAAGAGATGGCAACCATCCCGAGTTACCCTGCCGCCAAAGGGTCTAATGGCTCACGACAATCGGAAGCATGTAGGTTTGAGTTATTGCCTTCTTTAATATACTCCTCTTGGATTCATGAGGGCACTGCGTTCTTTTTTAACATGTTTGATTTTTTTTTTGGGTGTTCTAGTTGTAGTTGCGTTTGTGGTCGTATTGGAGGTGGGAGAGGTATCACTGTTGATGGAGAGTTTTGCAGGAACGGCAGGATCTGAGGATTCATCTGACATTGACTGCCCCCCCCCCCCCTGTTCCTATTTCTGTCAGGAAGCCTTCGTTAGAGGGCAGCTTGTGTGTTGTTTGTGGTGAGGCGGTGGCTGGTTGTAGAGAAAGAAGTAGAGGAGCGGAGCGCAGAAGAGACACTATACAAAGTAATGAAAAGTAAGATGAAGAAAAGATCTCGGGTTGAAACCGAAAGGCAGTACTCAAAAATTAACAGAACACGATCTCATGAGAACCCCAGTCAGCAGACCAAGAGAACTGAATTTGTTAGCAGCGATATTCTCGTCACCCAAGTTCCCCTATCCTCTTTCCCCTCCCTACCCTTGACTCCCCGCGTTTAGCCAACCTGACTCACACCTTTGGCGTAGGTTGTCTTCTACACCGTAGTCTTTGACGTAGTTCCTGAGTACCTTTCCTTTCTTCATGTCCCTATTCCCAGCGTCACCCTCGTTTCTAGCTCCTTGCTCCAGCTGCTCATAATCGAAAGCATTGCAGTCAAGCCTATTTGAATCATCGTCTCCATCTCGATCTTGAAACGCAGGAAATGAGGATATCCTTCATATCGATACAGCACTAAGTAGTAGTAGTAGCATCTAGTATTGGTAGATAATGCGCTTGCGGTTTTGCCAAAGCGTGCAGGAGCAATTGTTCCATTGTAAGTAGTCCATCAGCAGTGCCGTCTGAGACGGTGATATGGGGATCTGAAAAGACTCGGAGGGGCCGAATGGTTGGACTCTGGAGCGGCAATGATACAGTTTGCCATGCAGCCCATGCGTGGTGCGTGCAGGTGCAGTGGCCCTCAAACTGATCAAGAACGCCACCTCATCGATGATACCGCAACATACCTACAGTTTCAACCTTCCAAAAAGCAAGTATCGACTGGTTTCCCAGACGCTTATGCCAATTCAGGCAGTTAATCAATAATAGCAACAGGTTTCTTTTGTGCAGGTACCTGGTGTGTTCCGATGTCGTGAATAAATCGCAGGTCAGTGTAAGTATGTTGTCGTACATGCAGCGATCGAACACTGGATGTAATTTAAGGTCGATGCTCAGAGTTCGTCTTGCCACTTACATACTCCCTACGACAACAATGGGGAGACACCCTACGATGACAGTGGGGAGTGCTAAAGCTTCCAGCACTGATGATAACATTATCATAGCGTAATAAGTGTCTCCTCCTCTTGAGATATGCGGCTTACAGCTTGTTAATTACAGGGTCATAGGAAGCGTTGGTACAGGAAAATCATCTGTGATGTCAAATCCCTCATCTGTTTCACTTCTACTGACCTTTGTCTGCTCTTAGTTTGTCCGGTCGATCTCAGGTGATGATACAGTCATAATAGGCCGGGGCATAGAGTCAACGATTGTGGACATCCAGCGTGTTGATTTCACTGATCCCAGCAGCGGTCGCAAGGTGACAATTTTTGACACACCGGGCTTTGATGAGTCTGTCGATGGTTTTGAGGCCGGTGATTTTTCGGACACGGATATCTTGAAAAAGATTGTCGAGTTCTTATTCAAAGAGCAAGTTCGTTGTTTCAATCTAATTCTTGTACTAATGATCAACGTTGATGAAGGTATGATGCTCATCGGAAGCTAGATGGTCTCGTGTACTTCCAAAAGATATCCGAGCCCAGGTTCAGTACTAGGCAAAGCAAGCGAACCCTCACAATGTTCAAAAAACTCTGCGGTGCCGATACATTCAAGAACACTGTGGTGCTTACCACGTTCTGGGACAATGTCAGCGAAGAGAAAGGCGAGGCACGAGAGAGAGACATGCACATCAGATTCCAGGAACTGATCGAAGGAGACGCTCTCTTTATGCGATATACGCGGGAATTTCCGGACACTCCTCAGAAGGTGATCGACTATATTCTCACCTTGATGCCCTGATTGCGAAAGAGATGCGTGAAAGGGATGAAGTTCGAGGATACGGCAACTGGGACGATGTAGCGCTGCAAGGAAGGAAATAATTTTCCCAATGCTGAAGCTGCTCACAGTGTCTCCACTGCATTCGTGAATGACATCTCTAGGGATCGGGGGAACTGAGGGATGCATATAGGGTTGAAACCATTACATAGCATAAACAAGAGCATAAATGTCTTTTTTCTTTTTTCGAAACACTCAGAAATGATTGTCGGATCCGCATTTAAGGTGTCGCAGTCACCACTTATTACTCTCGATACTTCATGTACATTGCTTGAGATTACCAGATGTGCTGGTGTACTGAAGTCTCACCACCAAGCATTTACGGGCCTTCCAAGTTCCCACATCGTGCTCACCTCAGTCAACGTTGTATATGGACTGAGGTGAGCCGACGGCGTCTAACGTATAGTAGGGGGAATCAAGGGGGAATGGTAACGTGACCGTAAGTTCGAGGTGTTATCATTTTATCAATACCAACAGCATATGGCTCGGAAGGAATAAACCCGTGTACCCTACAATGATATATCTTACACAAACCCCTACTCCCCTTGTGCACCCGTTGACACCACCTAAAGCCCGGGCCTGGGCCCTGGCCAGTAACACTATTTCGAGCGTACTATGTTAAAGCATTGATCATATTCGCCAAAGACAGACTACGCCTTTCCCGCCTGGGTTAACTCATCGAAGCTTTGTCAGATGATCAAAGCCAGTTGATGGAAGGCAAGCCCTATGGACCACTGCTTGTCGGGTCCACCGTGACCTTGTAAGTTGTAGGTTCAGGCATGTACTTGACCGGATTTAGCACTTGCAGGTGGTGTTCTAGCGTGAATCAGAGGAACCTGGCTCACAGCATACAGATAGTGTCGGGATGAAGAAGTCCCGCTATCATGTCAAGGCCCAGAAGAAGTATCGGGTTGAATGTTTTTCCTAAAGTTTTCTCTTTCATGTAGACGAGGCAGCCCCCTCTAAGAGGTTGAGCGAGAAACCCTCTCGTTAGGCCTATCTTTCGTATAATTGTTTATCCTTACTCTTTAGCCAAAATGATCTTATCACTAGCTATTATTTAACTAGAGTAGCGATACGTCGAAACCCCAGTTCACTCTCGAGTGTACCTGGGATATCGAATTTACTAGTTTCACAGTCGCAGGGCGATTATGATATTGTCTATCCTCCCTGTGCTCACCTGAGCCTCTTCAAAACACCACGAACAACTCACGAATGTTTAGATTAGCGTTGGATTAGTGCGGTAGCTATTGCCATCTCAGACACCTTGTCAATTGGGGTATGCAAGCATTGTCCCTGTCTTTGGGTGATATGGCCATTACTGGTACAGAGGTCAAATGCGCATAGACACTTCTCAAACCTTAGTAGGGTTTGAGTAAGCAAAGTAAGGATTAGAATATTCGGAAGCGATGCAAAAGATATACAGAAGATGTATGTATGTAATGCATATGCAAGTCGATGCAAGTGATCATAAGTAGCTAGCGTGCAAGTAAAATCGGCAAAACGAGAAACAGGAACAGAATGATCGGTAGAGATTGAGGAGAGAAACGATACATAGTAGCTTGAGCAGAGCATAGACGTTTGAATGATGGAACGGTGATGACTGAAACGACGAAAAGAGGGAATGATGAACATAGCTGGCTAGTCGAGAATGTGAATGTGGAACCACAGATAGCTGAAGAGAAACAAAGACGAAATCTAGGGTAAATCAAATCGAAAAAAGTCAAATCGAAAAAGAGAACGATAAAAAGATGGAAGAAACATCGGTGACCAACTCATCCTTATCCATAAGAACTCCTTTCTTCTCCTCCCTCTCCAACCTTCAAAGGCTTTCCAAAGGCCTTGCTCCGCTGCAGATGCGGGTCTGGCTCCGGATCTGGATCGAGCTCATCGTATTCCACACCTCCATCCCCATTAACGACGACATCTTCCGACCCACCCTCCGACTCATCATCCCCCGCGTCTAAATCGTCTTCCCTCCTCACTGGCTTCTTGACATTCGAAGCTTTCGCAGGTTTAGCTTTCCCCGCACCAACTCCAGCAGCCTTCCCTCCGGCCCCGTAACATCCCTCGCCCTGTCCCTCGCGCGCTTTCGCCTCTTCAAAACCCCCTTCCTCCTTTTCAACACCCTCCGATACTCTCCCTCATCCCCAAAGAACAACTCGTACTCACAAAAAACACATAGCCACTCTGACGTAGCATTCGCGTTCGCCCCCGCCGAATTCGTGAGCGCAATCCCAGGTGCAGCAGACACGGGTGAAGCCGCGTTGGTAGTCATCGGAGATGTCGGCCGATTCTGATCTCGGTTCTTCATCCCCTTCTTCTCCCCAGACGTCTTCCCCGACTGCCGTTTCCCCCTCTCCGGAATCTCCGCCGTCAGGAACCGCCATGGAAACGGACTGAGCAGGTCGTTCGGGTCACCACCACCGTTCCACCCGCCATTCATATTCGTCCCGCTCGTCGTATTGCTATTAGTGGGGGTATTGGCATACGGCACTCGCGAAGGGACATAGTTCCTCAAATGATGTGGATTCGAGGCGTTTGCGAGGGCACTGCGTTTCTTTTTTGGAGTTTTTGACTTTTTTGATTTGACTGACGGATTCGCGGTCGTGTTTGTGGCAACAATAGACGTGGGAGAGGCGGTACCGTTGGCGCTGAGGGGCTCAGAGTTGGTCGGGGAAGGATTGTCACCGTTGTTGGAGGGTTTGGTGTTCGTAGCCGGGTCCGAGGATCCATCTACCTCCGACTGGTCTCGTTTCTGTTTCTGTCGGGAAGCCTTCGAGGTTTTGGTTCCCTTCGTGCCCTTTGCAGGGGACGACGAGACCGCACCGGTCTTGGATGTCTGCCGCGTTTGACGGACTTGACGAGCTAGGCTCGCTTGTCGCGTGAGTTCATCCTGAAACCGACGTCGGAGGGCCGCGACTTGAGTTTTGTTTGTGGTCAGGCGGTCGGTAGCTGGTTGTAGGAGGAGCGTAGTGTAAAAGAGAGACAGCAACGAAGTAAAATGAAGATAGTAACCGAAAGGCGAAAGGTAGTCCAAAAATGGAAGGAACATGATATCATGAGAAGTATGTTCAGCAGACCCAGAAGACGAAACTCACTCGCGCTGTGACAGACAAACGTGAACTCGCTTGCAGGAACATTCTCATCACCCTCGTTCCCCTCTACCCTCTTTACCCTCCCTACCCTCAACTTTCCGCGTTTAGATAACCTAACTCGAACCTTAGGAGCCTTGGAACCCTTGAGTTTCGGGTTCGTTCCCAGATCGAGGCTGAGACCAAGAGAAGCCAACGGATCGTCGTCGTTGGCGCGGTAAACCGAGGTCATAGAGTTATAACCTAAGCTCCCGAGTCCCTCAATCGCCTGATCTAGTGCCATCATATCCGTCTCTCTATTCGCATTACTCTTCAATACGGAACTCTCCAATACGCCTAGGACAGCTCGGAGCTGCTTCTTCCTAACTCTAAGCATCTCTTTCTGTTGCAGAGACGCGAGAGTGGCTGCTGTGAGGCGGGAAGAGAGGCTAGAGCCGTGATAGTTGGAATGAGAGAGACGTAGACGCAGGAGGGCAAGAGAACGCGAATGGGAGAGTGCAGACGCGGAAGCCGCCACAGAAGCCGGTGCAGGTGTATCTGTGTCCACGTCTTCTACGTCGCCTAGAAGTGAAGTCTTCGATGCAATCCCTGTGACTGGCACCTTTCGTTTCTTCGTGTTCCTATTCCCAGCGCCACCCTCGTGTCCATTTCCCTGCTCCTCCTGCTCATAATCATCGCCATCGAGTCCATTCGAATCATCGTCTCTATCTCGGTCTCGAAACGCAGGCAAGATATCCTTCGTATTAATACCCACAGCACTAGCAGCGGCATCTAGTATCGGTAGATAATACTCTTGCAGTTTGTCAGCATGCGCGAGTAATTGTTCCGTTGTGAGTTCCAATCCATCAGCAGTGCCGTCTGGGAATGTAAGCGGCGGTAGTCCAGGGATACGGAAAGATTCGGAAAGGGCTGCATCGTTGGATGATGCAACAAACATGAGTGGAGCAGGTTCACTGGGTGAGTCAATGTCATTAGTAGATGACTCGGTAGTATTGGCGTTGGCTAGAGTACGCCGTCGTTTAGGCAGCGGCTTTACTCGACGCATAGTAGCAGAAGAATATTCTTCAAGCGGACTGCCGTCGAAGAGAGGTGGAGAAGACGATTCCTCTCGTTCATTCCGAATCCGAGGACGATTCATATTTTCGCCCAAGTTTTTGTCTTGCTCGTAGATTAGACAGATGGAATAGATGGCCAACTGAGCATCCGCTATTTGGTTTTCTCTTCTTTTCCAATTCTACGAACAAGGAATTTAGATGAAACTATGGAGGTAAAAATGGGTGACGTGGAAGGATGTACCGTACCAAACGAATCCAAGAAGCTTTTATTTCTTTCGTTGCGTGCCCTTGACGGCCTTGGCTCTAGAATTGTAGCTATATCACAAATTAGAGAGAACACGGAGGAAAATTTTTATTATAGGATATGAGAGAGAGGAAGAGCTGAGCCACGTACGGCTTGGCCGCCGAGGACTCGGAGATCAGATATCACTCACGTAACCGAGTTCACATACACTAAACTCGGACCAAGCTTGCTCCAAACTTCCATCTCCGCATTATACCCATCCACAAGCCAATGGTACATCTAACTGTTGCTCAAAAAAATGCGGGCATAACTAATATAACTCAAAACTTAAACATTCCCTTGGACTTCAAGCTTTCTCAGACGCGTAGGATTCACATTAGTATCAGACCACGCGTTGATTTCTCAGATTCTGGTGTTTAGTTTACACTTTTGTCTTACGTCGGGGTAATCCTGCCGATACTAACGTGGACATACGGATTGCTCAATACTCCTTGTTATTACTATCAAGATCAATCAAGTAAATGCTTCATCGATTTGCGCGCACTCTTACGCTTGTATTACAACCCAACAATAATCTTTAACTCTGTCTAAGCCAGGCTCAAAAGGATTGTGATGTTTAATGCACTATAATGGTATAGTACCCCTCAACTTCAAGGGTACGGGATACACTATGGAACAAAGCCCTCTCAGTGATGTATTATGCATCAATATTCCATGTTTTTACCCTCTTCTCAGTCTTTGATCTTGCCGATACATCGCCGCTAATACTAGCTATCGCTTCGTCCGCTCCTCTATGCATACGCAAATGCACGACCCGGCCGTGATCCACTAGTAAACACTCCTTCACATGACAGGCTGTCGTTTCAATGCCATGTATTCCAGGTTAATGCCCATGGGATGACATGAACATCCCGTCATCTTGATGTCTCATAGCTTCTTCCTGGCTGGACTATCAATCAGTAGAATTGAGATCGCCACAATACTCATCTTGTGGTATTACGATATCGTTCCTTCTTAGCTCAGTTGGTACTATAGAGCGCGTCACTAGCATAAATTCTTGGTCGTTCAAGTTAGCTAGAAGGAAAATTTGAAATGCTTTGGACATTTGTGTATTTTTGCGAGTCTGACCTCTCATTGTCTTACGATTCTGGTGTATCGAAGTGAGCTGGAAAGACACAACTGAGGAATCTTCATTTTTTTTGGAGTCTGACAAATCTAACCTCTCGTTGTCTTCTAAGGTGTCATTGATTCTGTACAAGCCAAGCTAAGCATTAAGAAGAGGTATACTGTGTGGCATACTTTTATTGCTTGCTGAACCGTAAGTGCTATTCACGGCACTTGTTGCCTTGTGTTAAGCATTCCTTCTTAGCTCAGTTGGTAGAGCGCGTCACTAGTATGTAGGGTAGCTCCAGCGTATGATGACGAGGTCAGTCGTTCAAGTCGGCTAGAAGGAATAGAGCAATGCGAATCATGCCTTTTTTGCGAGCTCAGCCTCGTGTTGTTATTCCTGGTGTCTGACTATCTGTTTTTACCTCCCGATTTGTATCTTTGGTTACGAGACAGCAAGCCCATCATGTGGCCTTGATAATATACCTTAAATTTCTTCCTGAAATTCAAGTCAGATCAGTACTTGAAGGAGGCTCAATCAACTGCCGATCCTTGACCGCAGAAATTCAGGATAAATGTTGTTGTTTAGACCTATGGCAGTCGCTTGAGCCAAATGCACTTGATATAAGTTGTTGTTCATCAAACTTAGTATATGAAGCGAAGGTACTTGATACGGAGCCGAAGAGGGATCCATCTATCTATACAAGGATAGTTTAAACTTTACATTCCGATCATCTATGCATCTATGCACATTGTCGTCTGTTCGGAGCCAAATGGTTTTTTCATCAAGCAAGTACAGTACTATAAAAACCATAATGCCTTCAAAATGGACAACATCGAAATACTCCCCCGAGCCTCTTTTGGCACTGTCCTTGCTTCCGTGCACAGTGCCATCTGCTTCTGCAGGGAAGGATATGAAACGCCAACAAGACCCTAGCATCGATGATCCCGAAGGTGCCTGCAGAACATTGAACACAGAACTCATGCTGCCCGAAATCAGTGCCAACTTCTCCAATGGTGTCTCTGTTCGCATACTGCTCAGAGAAGACTCATGTAATTCCTTCTTAGCTCAGTCGGTCGAGCGCGTCACTATACTTAATAGTATTGGTAACTGTACCATGACGAGGTCAGTCGTTCTAGTCGGCTACTAGGACTCGGTGGATACGAGAAATCCAAGTTTGACTTTTTTTGGAGTTTCAACTTCTGGTTGTCTTCAAAGGCGTCAAACAATAACTCTATAAATCAAGTTAAGCATTACCTGTAGAAGTTGACTGTGTAGTCAAATTTTGAAGTCCATTTTCGGTGTACTTGTTTTTAGAAAAATCAAGTCTCGAGTTACATATCGGCCTTCTGGAGGTAGCTCCTCTTCGACGGTCTGTAGTGGCTCATTTGGCGGTGCAAGTTTGGTACAAGCCGTCCACTGACACTGCACTGAACATCCCCAACACGTATGCCTCTTCTCCACATTAGCTCCAGTCGAGGTGAGCTCTCAAAATGTTTGGCTCAGTGAGTACAATTATTCGCAATTAATGGATCGCACAACCGAACGCGCCGCGTCAAATCTCGGAGGTTATATCCTGTTATATCTCGGAAGGTCCGGCAAGCAGTGAATATCAATTTCCCCATTGAAGCTCGTAAGCGCCAGGATGAAATCACAGATCTATCCTAGTATATTAGATTTCAGCTTTTCAAGCTCTCATTTCTGGTCATTGTCTGTCTATATCTCAGCCGCTGCGATAAGTAGATTTCTATTCTTCAATCTCATAGATCTTCCCAGGAGTAGCCTCGTATTCTCCGGTTCTATTTCGAGCCATGATTGATAAATTCAAATTCAAATTTCTGAGTGTCGACAGAAGGATTCAGGACATGACCGAAGGAAGATAATTGGTGGATGTACATACCGTCCAAATATTCAACTTTCATTTCGCCGTCTACGACGTCGTTTTCCTTGAGAGTTTTTACAAATCTCTGAAATCCAGGACTGGTTAGCTGTTCTTTCAGTGCAGCGACGCCTAGGCCATATGTCAGTCCCCAGGAGATGGAACAACTTCGGCAAAAGAGCTCACTGGCGTATTCCTCCTGCATACAGAGGTAAATTTCCGTCAGAAAACCTACGCAGAATCCAAAACACCGCAGGAAAAATCATACAAAGATAACAAAAGCTGGGAGGAAGGATCCATTCGAGTCGAGGCGACGTGTTAAACGAAAAGTGTGCTACAAGAGACGAAAAAAGAACAAGTGAAGCTCAAAATGAGATCGATTCCACTGCTGACAGAAACCTACAATTCCGGGAGCCTCGTCACTATTTGCATGTTCCTGGTTAACCTTGAGAGCCTCCGTAGCAATCCCCTCCTAATTATTCAACGCTTCGTGACGCATGCTTGGGTGCTTGTATGTGGTTGGAAGCCTACCTTTCCTGGCTTGACATTAACGGTCACGATGAGTACGAGTTTTCCGGAGGGTGTGGTTTTACTAAAGCAAGCAAAAAAATATTATGGTCAGCTCAAGTTGCACTGGAGGTATTGGGCAAATTGTGCCTACGGAGCGTTCGACATCTTTGAGGCTTGTGTGAGCAATGTGTATTAGTAGTTGATCTGAGGCTCGACTCTTTATAATGTCTCGTATAATGTACCAAGTACTATTTTGGTATATCCTTCCCTTGAGCTCATATTATGTTATCACGGAACGCAGCGGAAGTCGCTTTAGATTCCAGGTACTTCAGGGTGCAGGATGAGTAACCGCCCGGATACGTACAGTACGGTCGAGTCTCCAAATAAAGGTCAATAGTTATTAGTTGCACCTCAAATTTCCCCAACTTTCCCATGGCGGCTTGATAACTTTGGAACGCCAAGGCCGCTCAAAAAGATGCTCATTGCTATTGCCTGTAACTGAATATCGTGTGTCTTTGATTTGTAATTCCGGGCGTTGCATCTCAAATTTTCCCGAATTCTTCGTGGCAACCTGGTGGGTTTGGGGACAGGCCGCTCAAAAGATGCTAGCTCCTGTAGCTAAATGTCCTGTATCTTTCATTTCCCCGGTTGGTAAGTCCGTAGGCCGGAGTGCAACTTTAATAGTCAGCCTTAACGAGAGTTACTAAGAGTTTGGCAGGTTGAGTACATCTCTTTGACTCCTCGCGATTCGCGTTGGTCACTGTCATATCTATTATTAGAGTCGCGCTTCAGGTCTCTTCGGACACAGCAGTGGGAGCGGGTGTCCTCATTATACGAGAAGAGAAAAAATACTTCGAAGTGACGTGAAATGCTAGGTTTGGCGCCCAGGCACATCGATCCGAGGATCCGAGGAAAGTGCCGGTTGAAAGTGCCAGTTCCCATGGGCCTTTTGAACTTTCCTCGCTTTTTGATACGTCCTACCTGGATAGTTCATCAAGCAATGCATTGATTCAACCAGACCCATCGAGCAGGATGTGGTCCATATCCCAACTACTTCTCTATAAAACGACAAGGCTCGTACGGTACAAACGACAGTGCGATTTTTCTACCTCAGGCCACTGACGCTCTTCAGTCGTACGCGTAAGTATTCAATATTGAGGTCACGGAATGTAAATTGTCTCATGATCCATCGTCGTCGCAAGACCGTCTGTCTTCTCGACACATCGGGCTCATGGCGGAGGTTCATTTGGCATGATTCCACATCATTCATGTTTGTCCAGCCTCTACCCTCACTGATGATTTATTTATTTCTTACATCCATGCTCGTTGTTTATTTATTGTTATCTTCAACTTGTTGCCCGACTAACCCAAAACCAAAATTTCCTACAGGTATCAGAGCCGATATGTTGAAGTGATACTGAATGGACGTATATTAGAGGCACGAAGGAGACGGAACTTGCTCCCCGTGGATTAACGATGTTGCTAGTCTGCATGGGTGCGTTCCTTGAAAGCTTGCTTTACAATCGAGATCTCTGCTCTACAGATGCACCTTTTCCATCGTATCTTCATTTTTGTTCCCGGCTCCCTCGGGCTTCCCTAGTCTCTCGTCCTTCCCCGAAAATCTGAACCGAGAGCCCCCACCAATGTCGCAAGACAGGGGATCTCAGACGCCGATCTCCTTGATAACATTGGATCAGCCCCGGAAACCCCCAACGCAGTCATGACCGAGTATGTTAATGCACCTTGTATACCACGGTCCCTTGTTTTGACTTGAGTACTGTCATTATCTCTCGTCATTCTTATATCGATAAAGCTGGTTCATTTTATTTATTTATTTTGACTCTCTCGGCAGATCATCTTCTCCCCACTAGTCCTTTCTTCGCTCGGATTACTAGTCTGCCTTCAACTAAACGTCAACCACTCATCGATAAACGGTGATTTCTCTGCGAGTTGTCCGGCTTGAAGCTTACACGGACTGGCGAAGCAGCCGTCAATATCGTACGAAGAGGGTTAACAAGAACTTCTCTAACCGCTTCGCTCACTTAGCCTTCACAAGTTCATTGCATTCTATTCCCGCAACGATGAGGCGGGGTCAGCTTTGGCATAGTATCAACCAATTCAGACTGAACTCGAGGATGAAGCTATCCAACGTGTTGTTGGGACAGATCTGGGGTTCGTAGGTAAACCATTTGCATGCAAAACTGTAGTAACGCTATTTGTGCTGTTACTTCCTTCGTTTCTCGTCTTCCCATCTTCCTATAGTATCACTGATCTTATTCGACTGCAGAGTGTATCATGTCGTTGTCGGTTGAGCCTCATAGAGCTATTTTATTACAGCAGGAATTATCTGGTAATACCTGCAAGGCTTGCCAAACCATTTTGAAAGAAAATTGTGTTTTACCGTGCTGAATCATCGGACTGAATAAACCCATCTCTTTCCCTCTCTCTCTCGCGTTCAACGCCACAATGTGTGTATCATCCAACGTCGAAAGTTCTTCTACCATAATACTAGTGATCTTTTCTCCATCAAGCAGAAACTTCTAAGTTTTAAAGTATCTTGTCCAACGATCTAAGGAACGTTTCACCATCAGGAATTCTCTGCCATCTGTTATCCTTTTGCAACATGGTACTCCAGTTTTTTCTGCTTTTTTCGCCTGAGCTTAAGTGCCTGAACAATAATGCTGCTTTTTGGATTCACAAAATCCTTGTAGAAAGAACCGGGTTTAGTGATCGCTTGTCTTATGGTTCGAGCTAATAAACGGTATAGCCATAGAAGAAGAGGTGGGTCGATCCCTTTCAACAAGTTCCGTTCAACTCAGCAAGAAGGCATGCAAAAGGAAACAAAGCTCACAGATAATATCCGTTGCACGGGGGTATGTGATGTCTTTCAATGGTTGCCATTGATTACCGTCAATAACCCATTCACCTTTCTCTGCGTATTCTTGGACCATACTACGGGCCTTGTAGCGTTGTATTAGTTAAACATCGTAACATCAAAGGTTTTTACAGACCTCCTCTACTGGGGTCTTGATCCAATCAGGGCTCCAAAATATAGAATCTAAGTGCACAACTGGAATCTGAAGTGGGACCCAATTGTGAACTACTCCAAACGAGCTCTCAGCTCTCTTTTGGACTTACATCAAGCTTGGCAGCCAACCGCATAGAAAAAAACGACTAGCAAGACACATTTCAATAATAACATTGCTAGATGTGTTAATTCATTACCTTTCCAGCACATGCATGGCCTACGACCTGTATACGTCGACCGTTCAAAGACATTGACCCAAACGTTGAGGAAAAGACGAAATACCGTGACGCCACAAATTGACGGGCTGCTGCGTAGCGCAAAGCGCCCAAGTACGTAAATGATGTGAGATGTGAGAGATGCGCACAGACGCTTGGGCAAGTTACCCTCTAGGGTGTACAAAGCCCGAAATTCAAATAGCCATCTAAGTACTCAGCAGACCTCTTATGCAGAAGTTAATCAGCCTACTACCAGACGTTGATGCGTACCCCACCGCTACCAAAAATTGCAGGTTTCAATTCATTGATCATATATCGCAACTATTCACACATGTCCCTTTTGGGAATCAAAGGTAGTGAGGATGATCCCGCTCCGATTGAGGCGAGCTCATTCGCGAACTTCAGTATGAGCACTTAATTGCTCAAAGCTAAGTGACTAGAGTTGCTTCGAATATTCTCCAAATGTTCTAAAGGCGAGTGAACCTAAGCTGTAGGATGCTTAATCCCCGGATCGAATCTCAAGAGTGGAGAGAGAGTATAGTTTGTCACCTCTAAGTTCTCATTACTCATCCGAGTCGTTGGCTCCAAGCTGAAGTCCTCATCTGCCTTACTGGACTACAGCAATAATGAATCGTACTCTATAATCTATATCTCCAACCTTTCTTCTGATTCTATGAGCTTGGAGGGGGAGGGGGGAACTTGAAACTTAAATATCTGAATTTGCAACAAGCATCAGATCTCTATGATTCGTCAACGAAGACAATTGACAGACGTGCTTACCATCCAAATATTCGATACTCAATTCACCATCTAGAATATCTTGCTCCTTCAGAATTCTGACAAAGTTCTGGAATCCAGGACTAGCTTGATGTTCCTTATGCGCAGCGGCACCTAGGTTGCACGGCAGCGTTCAGGAGATAGATTCCTTCAACAAAAGAAGACTTACTGGCATATTCCTCCTGCATACAGCGATAGATCTTGGTCAGAATATACAGAATTCAAAACGCTAGAAGGAAAACATACAAAGATAACAAAAACTGGCAGGAAAAATCCCTCTGAATCGATGCGACGTGTGACACGGAAAGTGAGCTATGGGAGCAAAAAACCCAAGAGGAGTTCAACGCGAGACCAACTCTGCTTTTGATAAACATACAGTTCCAGGCTCCTCATTGCTGTTTGCGCGTTTCTGACCAGCCTTGAGAGCCTCTATAGCGATGCCTTCCTAAATTCCCAGTAAGGCATCAGCGGATACTCAAAAGGGTAGTCAGTGGGAGCATACCTTTCCTGGTTTCACATGAGCAGTTGCGATGAGTATCACTTTTCCAGAAGGTGTGGTTTTACTGAAAGACAATGCAAGCAACGTATGTAAGGTCCACTCGAGCTACAAGGACATGGGACAAATGGGACTCACGGAGGCTCGAAGGAAACCATGTTTGACTCTTGAGGCTTGTGTGAGCAGGACGTATTCTGAACTTCTTGGAGTTTATCTTGACTTTTTATAGTATATGCTATCTTGGCACATTAGAAATCAGACTTCAGTCAACATACTAATACAACCACCCCCGAGGCTGTGAATTATCATCGCAGCAAAAGGCCAAGACTCTCAGCACTGACTACTAGTATCTTCGGAACCGGGAAAAGGGTTTATACCATCTGGGGAACCGGGATACTAGGCTGAGGACGTTTAGCTTCACCTCCTGGTGACAACTTTCCGAGCCCGTTGCTTACAAACTTTCCGAGCCCGTTGCTTACAGACTCCTGTTGGGAAAGCTGTAATGCAACAACTATGGACTACCTTCATTTCGAGAAGTAGTACATATCAGAGAGGCTTAGCCACATAATAAGATATGGTACAACGCAGGGCTCTTATGATGCTAATTCGAGGTTCCTGTGTTTAGGGATACAACACTGGAAATGAGGGACAAGTGATATGCATAATTGATGCATAACGTGAAGTATGGAACAAAGCAGAGGAATCATCATCATATTCCTCATTAGTTGGCAATCAGCAACAAAGAAAGGTAGTCTCATTCAATGCGTACTGTACAGCAAAACTGAAATGAGGTCCCCCGTCAAGCGATGTGTTACTTGATAAAAGTTGGGTTTCTTCTTCGGACTTGGACAGCTCAGGATAGCCTAACCGAAACCAGAGCGTTGTTCGTACTAGTTTGAGTTGTGATGGCGGAGAATGTCGTATATGTGGGAGATTAAATAGGTTGATCCAGAGTTTGACTGAAACCGTTTTGCGGTAAGGACCTTCGTAGTTCAAAAGCTAAGCCTTCCACCGGTCATGTATGTAGAAAGCACCCACGTTTTCCACGTTCGGATCTTGGATTATGCCGAATGACACTCCCTGCCTTCCGCCTATACCCAGGACAAAAGTTGCAACAATGAGGATCTTTGCTGGATGCCTAAATGTTCATGTTCAGCTTCGCGCACAGTGAAAGACACAGGGGAGACCCGCGACAGGAGGATCTATCAATTAGAACTATTGGAGAGGTGGTTGCGAGGTAGTCTGCGCTTCAGCCTTGAGCTTGAGCTAGCTTGAGTGCTTGAGTGCTTGAGCACTGGATATCGGATCTTTACACGGACAAAGATCGAACACCGAACTATTCCGGTTTCCGATATTTTAGAATGATATAGGCAAGAAACTAAATAAAATCAAACGAGATCACTCGAAGTTTCTTTCCGGTTTCTGAGTTTTCTGAACTGCCGCCGGAATAATACGGTAATACCGGTTCCAAACCAAATCTGCTCTTCCAGTTTCAAACCACCAGCGTAGTCACAGCATTTCCTCAGCTTTCCGATCTTTTCCGAATTATCCCGATGTTCAAAATGTTTGCAAAATTCATTATATTATTACTACAATATTATACAGGCTATGATGTACAATGAGAGACAACGAGACTGTAGAGCAGTAAAGATACAACAAGACCAACGAGCAATAAAGTACCACGCACCTATAAGCCAATCCATCGGAATACCAACGTGAAACTGTAGACCTTTGAATCCTACAAAAAGAGAAAATGATATACTTTGTCGCAGTGAGGGTACAATAGATATGAAGACAGTTGATGTTGAATGTTGAACACTTGAGCCTTGATAGCTTGAGTTTGTACTTGAGCGAGGCTTGACAAGTTGAGGACCTTGTTCGACACTTTATTTTCACAACTTGTTCTTGAAGCGCTGAGTTTTGGCTATGTTTGGCGTTGCTTTTCTGGGAGATTGCACCTTTGATGTAGCATTGCGACCTTAAAGTCTGTGATAGTTGAAGTTTGAAGGCCTTGGCCGACAGAGGTGAGAAAGAGTGGGCGGCAGATTGGAGATGAGAGGCGAGAACGAAAACGAACGAAAACGAACATGACCCGTGTCACAAGACCGCCAGATCGAGTTTGTCATGATTTGGCAAGTATTTACCTCGGATTGAAACCAGGATTTCTCAGAACAGTTTGGAAACAGTACGAAATGACAGAATGAAACTGAGAGCAAGTGCGAACTGGAACGCAATTAGATTGCCATTACAAACTGGTTACAGTATCAAAATTATGGGTTGAAATCAATTTCGGAGCTGACAGAATCCGGTTTCTTGGAGATGGTTTCAGCCCAAATAGCGTGATGAGTTTCTTTCTGGTTTGTAGAATTTACCGTGTAGACTGGTTAACAAAGTCATGCGTAGGACTATATAACACATACTGCATACCGACCCGTTAACCAATGACGAGGTCCGATAAAGCTCATCCATGAACGAGACTAGTGCCTGGTCGTACAAGCTCGAGGGAGGCGTCATTTTCTTGAGTTAACAGTGTTCCGTCCATTCGGACCTTTGAATCTGACAATCGATAGGCGGTGCCGGTGACCAGTTGACCGGCGATCTGAAAGCTGAAGCGCTGAACGTTGAACGTTTGAACCGTGACGCGTGACGGGCTACATTGCCGATAGCATAAGTGGTGAGAGAGTCGATTCCATTCAAATTCGGAAATGTCTCCTGTTCTTCTGCCTTGCCAGGGCTAACCATCTTCCTCAGAATCTTGCCCTAGTTTGAATCGGTCGCGAGTAGGATGTATGGATATTTGACCAAGTTTTCACTAGCACTGTTTCTTTTGCTGCCAGCTGGACTCTGGAGGTAAAAATCGATGGGACACACCATACTGCCTGGTATTCCGAGCACCTTGTACTTTCTTCCTATCTGTATTTCTAGTATATCAGAAATTGCAGAGAGCACGACTGACAGAGAGGAAGAGAAGGGAAGAGACTTGAGCCGCCGAATCGACAGCTGTCAGCAGATAAACGCTCGGGCTGATAAGATTAGATAACATTGTTCGGGCTCGGACCTACAAGTTCGAGCTTGCTTCGACTCCTATCTTACACAGGACATGTTTGTATTTAGAATACCTTATAGAACAGAGTATCATTGGCCACATAGCGGGGAATATAAGTTGGATCAGATACTTGTGCCACATACAATACACTGGGGAGCACTTTGCAAAAAAACTCTATGCAAACGGAAGCAGAATCACTGCGCCAGCGTCAAATAATACCGGGCGAAATTTTTTCCGAAATTATTGCTGTAATTACTTACCTTTTTCGGTAAAAATTTCGGTCGAAAAACGTTTTCTTTTTCGTGCGAAAAATGAATTGAAAAACTAACAAAATTTCGCCTGTAAATCTTTGATAATTTCGGCTGAAAAATGTACTGTAATTGATTATCTTTTTCGATCCGAATTTCGCCGGTAATCTCTTATCTATTTCGTCCGAAAAAGATAATGAAATTGCTTATCTATTTCGCTCGTGATTAATTAAAAATTTCGCTCGAAATTTTTACAAGGTAATAACTGGACAATGATTGGACAGGAACTGGCCAAGAACTGGCCAAGAACTGGGTAGTTCGGTCATGTGACAAATCACTTGTCTTTTGAACGCGATATACGGGCTCATACGGGATAGAATTCCTTCCTTCCTTCCTTCCTATATAGCCGTGCAGTCTCCGGACATGAATTACCACAATCAAAGGTCCATACCTCGATCCTCTCGTACTTCTACTTCTCTTTCTAGTTCTTATAAACTCTCGTTCTTATAAACTCTCGTTCTTATAAACTCTCGCTTTCGCTTGCCTAGAAGAAAACACCACCTGGTATCTCGTAAAGGACTTGGAGAAACTGAGAGAAGTGCTGAAGATCGAGAAGTGGCATGTTTTCGGAAGATCGTGGGTTCGTCAATAAATGTTTGCTCGAGATTCATATTTTCGCTAAGCTGATCCAAGGGATCTATGCTTTCTTTGGCGTATGCTCAAGTCTGTTCGCCTGTCTTCCTGTCGTCCACCTCTCATCCGGACCGAGTCAAGAACTTGGTGAACTTGGTGTTAAGGTCCGCCTGTTTCTTCCAAACCCATATGTCGATTCAGCCCTGAGTGCATGGCAGAGGAATATTCATACTTAGGAAAAGGTCCGCATCCAGCTTACAATCTCCCGAAGCTGACCTGGAACCACAGCGAGCTCAAGTTTTTTTATCAAGAGGGTGCTTCTCATCTTTTCCCCGAGGCTTGGTGAGCCACTGCCTTTGCTTTGTACGGCGGGCTCGTACTCAACCAAGAGCAGGGATGAAGGCACGATATGATACTTGGTTATCCCGCGCAGCTGAATTCAGTCGACGATGGAACGAAGACGATGGAACGAAAATCCGGGCTGCTAAAGCGTGGAGCAAGGTGGGAATGCGTTAAAATACCCCATCTCCTCTTATCTTCTTGCTATTCTTAGCAATTGCTGACGGCGGTTCTTCACATCCAGAATGGCGACATCCAAGCTTTGCGTCGATCCTTCCTACGTCAAACGAGCGATGATTTTGCAAAGTACTTGGGCATGCTCAAGTCAAAATTGCTACAAAGTTGTCCGAGTATTAAACTTGCTTACTCTCAGTACTCTCGCCAGGATGGAGAATCACTATTTCGTCAATGATGTGCGTTCTCCCTTGTCCGCAGTAATCGATGATCTAACGCTGTTGTTAGGGCTTCTTGAGAGATGGCCAGCTATTAGAGAAACAGGAGACCGATAAGATGTACGTCCAAAGATTACCATGTTCGGTTTAATTAAAGATACTCGTTTTAGTCGCCACATCCCTGCATCGTGGTACAAGGAAGATACGATGTTGTTTGCCCGGTACGGCGTGTTGTTAGGTTGGCGTTTATCTTGACCCTCTGCTGAACGCTTGGAATGATATGCAACCACGGCCTACGCCCTCAAAAGGGTATAGTCTTCGCCGTAATCGAACCCATCCGCGAGTCTTAGTATGGCCTAACTTCGTATTAAGTCCCCGATGCAGGCCACTCTTCTCGGGAGATCGGTATAGCTAAGCTCTTGGTTGTAAGTAAGTCATTTGGGTGCCTTGTGCTAGAGATTTTCTCATTTATTACTTTCATAGGCTACTGATAAGTTTGCGAACAAGTAGATCGGCTTACCGATAACATGTTTGTACTATATACTAGCCTGTCATGAACCATACTTCGAGTCCTCCAATTGTTAATAATCTATAAATTCTAAAAATTCTAGTTACAAGATATATTTAAACCATCGATTACGCAGACCTTCAACTCCCGTATTCCCATTAATCAGTTCAACCTCTCCGACTATGAGTATATACTTTTTAGGGGGTGAGCAAATGCCAAGGAGCGTACAAGGCCTGTTGGTCAGAGAAACAGAAAAGCTGATCTGTATGTCAATACGCGTATAACTTCGCGCTCTTCCGCGGGAATCTTGTCTCCAACTGAGTGGTGGACAGACCGGGGAACGACATCGTAAAGCCCCGAAACATAAGAACTAGTACTGGCCCTGGATATCAACTTGGTCAATTCGTCTAGAGACCACAAACGAGGCTCTATTATCCTGTAATCAAATGGAGGTAAAGTTTAGGCCAATCTCCTCATAATTCTTGTTGGGACAAGTGCTTTTATAGGCCCCAAATAGCTATAATGGAATAATTCAATGGACTTTCGGATATACACGCACTGAACACAACTTCCTTCCAAAACCTCGTTTTCATCTCTTTTCGATTGCTTGTTTTATCAAATAAGTTTTTCTTCTAAAGGTTTTCTCTGTACGATAGGTTCGAGATCACCAACCCACGGTCTTCCATCCAAGCGACGAAAATCTCCCTTCCAACCAACTCGAATCCCCATCCTATCCACATCGTTTCTTCCATTCATCCAACAAAATTTCCCTCCGACTCCTATCATATCTCTCCTGCCCGCCTGAAACCACAGCGAATTCCCTCCTCTCTTTCATCTGAGCGACGCCGAAAATCTCTCTCATCTCATCCAACTCGAGTCCTCTCCACCAACTCGAAACCTCCAGCATTCCGAGTCTTTCATTTAATCGACGAAATTTTCCATTATCCCATCCAAAGACTCCCCGACTCGCGACATACATATCCTACCACGTATGGTTAGACGTCCGGCTCGAGTCTTACAACGTCTCATCCAACGCCGTCGCCGCCGCCCGATCTCTCTTGCTGATGGGTGGGGTTTCGTGTACATTCTATTCGAGGGGGTCACCGCAGCTGGAGATTGGATCATAAAAATCGGGATGACGATTGATGTATTTCGCCGACTCGGTGAACACGACCGGGTCTGTCCTAATCCAGCGCGAGCACAAGTGGTTATTATACGACTGGTGAATTTCCGGCGGCGCCAGGGTAAGTTTATTTGCTTTCGTTCTCACGGCACTAATACTTTTCGAATTAGAGGCACTTTTTCATCTTGAGGTCGAGAGGATTTGCGTTGATAGAGCCGGCGCTCAGTGTCAATTTTGTATGTTTTCATGCTTTTCTTACTTATTTCTCGGTTCACTTTTCCCTCAGGCCAGCGAAAACACAGAGAGCTCTTTACGCTGAGCCCTAACCAGGTCCCAATGGTCTTAGCGATGCACTCGCGTCTCTAGTCTTGCATTATGTGTTGTATTATGACGATATCTTAATTGTATTGATATTATCTAGTATATAACGCTTTGCCCGTGTACGTAAACAGATAATTTTGGTATTTTGTATATGCGTATCAGTTTCAATTTAGTGGGAGGAGAATAATGAGAATGATAGAACGGGGGAGTCAAAGTTGGAGCTTAAGTGCCACCGTGAAAGGTGCTTCTCTTTCCCTGAAATAGGATCATGCGTGGAAGGTCTATATATTCTGGGAAGAATTTCTAATTCTAACGTCTTGCGTTTTGGAGTTGAATCTGACTTGCTGGAATTTCTCTTCTTCCATGATACCATCCTGCCTTAACTTCTTTTTATACAGTTTCTTTGCCCGCTCACGCATCTTCTTGGCCTCTTTCTTCCATTCATTTCTAGCTTCATGGTCGTGGATAAAGACGCTGCGTCTTCGTATGTTCCATCTGCTGTTCTACATCCTTTCCACCAAGTAAATTGCATCGATAATTCTCTAGGTGTTAGATATCTAGAACGCACATTGGTGGACCTAGATTGGAGTACTTCCGTGGTTTTGCTCCAGAACAGATAAGGCAAAGAGTCCTCTCATCCCTCCATCACAGAAGCTGGGTACTGGACCAACAACAACGCTTTCATCCTCCGTACTCTCGTTGAGACCGCCCGGTCCCACGCAGAACCCCTCTATGATCAGCTCCAGCAAAATCTTGGTTTATGCTCTTTGGCGCACTTCCTCCTAGCCTCCCAGTGCTCATGCTGGCAGAGGTTTTCAATGTATTCAACACATTATTGTAACATCTGATCCGGCGCAGATAAGACTTTGAGTGCCCAATCGCTTCAGCTCCAGCGAAGCAACAGGTGAATATAACTCATGGATGAGCTGATTACTCCATGTCTGGCGCCACGTCTAAATATTTGTACTTAGTATTTGATCTCGAGGAGTAAACAGAAGCTCGCTGGAGGACGAAACACTCTGATTTCGCCATCAAAACTTCCGGAAAGTAGATCTTGTTTCTTCCATAGTAAGGCGGTGAAGGGGGTTGTTCCCTGGTATTCCCAGACTACCGCAAATTTTCTGATTTGATCGTAAATTCGAAGGGCGTTATCCTCGCTGCCGCTAGCAAGATATCGGCCGTCGCTTGAGAATGCGAGAGCATTCACCATTTTTTTCGGCCCATCGATTGAGGCAAGCTGAATGAAAGCAGTGGGCATCTCCAAAGCTAGGTCTTACGGAAGATCCACGACCATCAATAACGCTGAATCAGTATTTTGAATTACAGTATTATACACATGCTTAACATGAGGTTATTGTTATAACCAATACATGGTCACGTAGATAACTTAGCTGGTATCCGAGACTTGATGTACAGCTACCGCTGCTCTCAGTCAAACCGATAGAACAGGGAGACAAGCAAGAAGCCGTTCAAGTTTAAGCGCTAAGCGCTTCTCTTTTGCCGTAAACAAATGCAAACATCCGATATTTCGGACGAATTTCCGATTCAATGAGACTTATCTTTCCTAGCAGGCTGTGTTGTTTATAAAAAACGCACGTTTGACGTTAAGCAGATAGATGGATAGATGGATTAGATAGATAGGTAAGAAAGCAGTGAAAGACCATCCAAGTGAGGAGCCAGATCTCAGATCTGTAACCGCTGTATTTGGCGAGCGTGTACGACTCGTAGTTCAAGGATTGAAGTATATAGTATATAAAGCTTTACTTACCCCCATTCCAACTAAAGCCCTTCGCACAAATTACCAACAACACTTTCTAACGTCTCGCCGGTGAAACATGAAACCATTTGTAAGTAGGAGCTACTTGCTGTTGGAGATCCTCAATCAATCAGTCCGTTTTCAGGTGTTAGACCCTCTACATGAACTTTGGTTAGGACTTCCAAAGTTCTTCCTTCGCGAATTGCTCGCCATTGAAACAAGAGGAAAGAAAAGGGTGCGCGCAAAACTCTAGCAACATTTCGAATACAGTTAAGCTTCGATAGCTATGGTGATTATCTCTAAATACTACTGGTATCACGGGGACGATCTAATGTTTATCCAGGTTTCGACGATGGTTATCTATTGAAAGTTGTAAATGATAGATGATGTAACTGGATGGTCACACTGACCGCACGATGGAGTTTTTCAATCATTGATTCAATTTCGACAGCTTGCGTGTAGAGTCGAGTGAAACATTGGTCGGTGTAACGACCAATCTGAGGTCCTAATCAGCCTTGAAAGCCTTGCGGTATAGATGGGGTACCTACCGAAGCTTCATTATCCCTTCGAACGAAGGCGTTCGCGTGGTCGACTTTGACCTGCCTGCTTCTGTCAAACATGTTGGTCTCTAACTTTACGAGCGAATTCAGCAGCACTAAGCAGGTCTCGCTGGATTCTCGAACGGTGAGAATCATAATTAAGATGTGTAAGAGAGGGCGCTCCAGGTCCAGTATCTAGAACTATATCAGTGGCGAAGGGGACGAACTGTACTTGTCATGCGTACCCGCGGAAACATTGTGCTCAACTTGAACAAAATTTGCTTGATTTGGTCGAAAATATGGGAAAAGGGCGCGCCTAAATCCTCGGGCTCTGTCGTTGGATCTTTGGATGCAGTTGACGCTCGACGTGGAAGTCTATTTCCCTGGGAAAGTCGTCGAGAAACCCTTGATAACAAGTCAGGACATTGAATACGTCTATAGATATGGTAGATGGAGTAGCCATGGAAGAGTGAGAAGTGGGTGGGCATCGTTCGACCCTTTTAGCTGGAAATATATACACTGAACAAAGGGCATTATGCCCCCAAAGGTTTCTTTGGCTCCTTTCGAATCACCACGTGTATGCCCCGATGGAAGGACGTATTCTGGGCCGTATGAATCTTAGGGTGGTGCTAACTGGAAAAGGTCATGTTAATAACATTGCTATTAACATGGGACCTTCAGAGGCCTGTTTAACACGAGCTAATAGCAGTTATTAACATTTGAGCGCTAACGTGATAATAACATGTTAATAGATGGTTTTTAACATGCTAATAACAATGTCTATGTGAATCAGCTGTGCCGCCATACATCTTTGACTATTCTTGCGTAGGGGCTTGAATTGGCGTCTCTATTTCTCTTGCCTCATTACTGAGAGCTCCAGACAAAGATCTCTTACTCGTCTCTCCTACCTCCTTAGCCCTTGCAGCTACCTCGTCCCGCTCTTCAACCTACATCGCCAAGCTCCACAATCTAATACACAGTCCACACTCAAACCTACTTGTTCTACAAACGGGCTCACAAGTGGAAGTACAAGAGCTGGACAACAGAAGCTCTGGATCTGTGGAAGAACCCGAAGAACATGAGAACATTCAACACCCGCGGGCTTGACAGTAAGTCGCGAGTTAAATTCAAGACTCAAGAGTGTTCCAAACAAGCTCTAACTTGGAGGCTTTTTCTCTCTGGAGACTCAAGAGGCTGTCGCAAGGGCCATCAAGCAGCAATATAAGAGCTATCTGACATACCAAGACCCACTAGAGTAGTTAACATGATTAACATGGTCCTCAGAGGCCAATGTCAATAGCATGTTATTAACATGTTATTAACATGTTAATTCACAGATGTTAATTGAAACATAGGTTTTAGCACCACCCTACGTATGATATATCTTGTCAAGCCTTTTTTCAACCCCTTTGACCGCTTTGGCTATAATACTGCATGATACATGCATATATCCAGCCTAAACCCAAAAACGTAGCACGGCATTAGACGGCGGTGTAGAAACAGTGCTATATACAGCAACTTTTACCAAAGAAAGTAGTACTACGGTTGTACCAAACAACCGTAAACGAAAACGAGGCATCTGCTTAATATATGGTAGTATACATACTTGCGCACGTTTCTCGTAGCCGTAAGGATACAGTCTACCATCAACCGAACATTGTACTCCCGTATCCCATTCTCTCCCATTCTCCTCCTCCAAGCCGATCGGTCTCCTCCAAGTCCATCAGTCTCCTCCAAGCCGATCAGTCTCCTCCAACCATCAGTCTCCTCCCATCAGTCTCCTCCAAGCCGATCAGTCTCCTCCAACCATCAGTCTCCTCCAACCATCAGTCTCCTCCAAGTCCATCAGTCTCCTCCAAGCCGATCGGTCTCCTCCAAGTCTCCTCCAAGCCGACTGACTTTTGGCGATGCGAAGCAGAACTCCAATCGCTGAACTCGTGGGAGGCCTTTATCCACACCTCAAAAAGAGAAAAGCCTGAGGGAGAGGGGCAAACATCAGTCACCACCTGTGGCAAGTCTTCGAGGTGCGGCCTCTTCTCGTAAACATCAACGAAGAATCGAGCAAAAACATCGACTATGGCCTCAAGCACCGGTGCTTCCCAGGGTATTATGAGGGCAGAGACCCACGTTTGGGCTAATACCTCGATGATACCCGGGGTGCGCTCTAGCTGGATTGTAAAATGCCGATTTTCGGATGGAGAGGAGTTGCCAATAGTGATATCTAGAAAATCATAGATGACTACTATGAATTGGCCCCAAGTATCGAGGACGATCTTGTTGACAATTCTACTGGGGTCTTTGTAATGATCCATCGTGCGTAGAAGAGCGACGATCCAAAGGGAAACCTTGGGCCAGTGCACCTTCACCAGATCATAGCGACTTTGGAAGCTGGGGATTTGCGATAAATAGGCGGACAGCGCCCTGATTGCTGCAAGTAACTGGTCCACTTCAGTGGGAAGAGGACGCGTGCAATCTATGTTAGGAGGAGGAATAGATTCAACATGATGAGGTGACGTGGTAGCCATGTAAAAAATCTGAATGCGAAGATGGTGGTTATCGGAGAGTCCTATGTATTTCGACACGAAGCATATCTCATATAACTTAAACGGTGGCCTAATAGACACGCCTGCTGATTGTTCGATAAGCACTTGGTCTGACTGTCATGCTGGTTCTGATGAATTTACTTCCATTAGAAAGACTGAGATGGCTAACCATGTCTATCGAGAGATATTGCGAAGTAAGTACATTAACAAGGCTCAGCCGGTGGAGATATGTATCAAACATCAGGAGGCAAATGGGATTCGATTTTGTGTATTGACGAATGAATTCATCTTCAGCAACCATCATGGCTTTCCACCTCGTGCTGTGGTGGAAATTACATCCACTAAACCATTAACATTGTACGAAACACAAGATGTATTCGCCTACCACTGGCTCAAGCTACCCTACCCTCCGTCTATCATATAACGGCGGACAATAGAGATCTGAAGATCGACAGATCTCGGGAAGCCTCAGCTCATGAAGGCGTACTTATCAGCCTCCTCGAATTTTTTCTTTCTGAATGTCTCGTGCGATCGATATACGTAGCGAAAAACGAAGAACGTTAACATTTTCTTTCGCACCCGCAATTTTACTTCTTTTATTATCCACACTAGTTGTCCCTCAGCAAACACGAAATACACCAATCCAACTTCGACAGTTCACTCGATAGTTCACGTGCCCTTGTGTGGCAAGGCAAATGGAAACGAGAATGCACCAAGCTTGAATCCAAAAGTCTCTTCTAACCGTCATGCAGCAGGACTGCAGAGGCGGATGTCGGCGGATGTCCTGCAGCAATTGATGCCTTATCAGCGATCAGGTGACAGAGATTATATCCGGCCCTTGCCGTGCCGCGCCGCATTTTCAACATTTCGCATTCCTAGACTCCTAGTCTGTTATCGTTTCTCGTTTTTCAGTTTGTTCTTTTGGTTCGACTAAAAGAAAAACTTTCACCCACTCAAGCATCAGGTAATACAGCTGCAAAGATTTGTCCATCATCTAAATCCTTTCGCCTTATAAGACACAATGGAGTACCGCGTTGCAACCTGTAAACCAGACACGAAACCTTCCATCCACGCCTTAATCGAAGTCAAAGCTGAATCTCTACGTGATTCGGTTCCACCTCGAGTTTTCACGTTTGTTGGTCCAAAACCTCACAATTACCCGACGGTTCCTCCTGAAACTCAACCTCCAGATCCCGATTATCGTGCCCCAGCTCTGCCTCGTTTTGATCTACCTGGTTGGTTCGTCTCTTCTCTGCCTTTCTTGGGGTTTGCACCTAGCTCCAATCCTTTTAAATGTCAATTTCTACAATGTCTTGATTACAACATTGACATGTTGCCCATTGAATTCCATCACGAAAGTGGCCGTTACATTCTCAATCCGTCTTTGAGAGACGACTGGGATTCTTTAGAACGGAATATGAGAGCTTTCCTTGGCGCATGCAGGCACGTTAATCCCCTAGGATTAACCCATGATTTCCGGTTCTGGTCGTATCCTCGACAATTTGGATATTGCTTCGCTTGGGAGACAGAGAAACTGGCTCGATGGGCGGCGTCGAGATCTCGGCAAGCTTTCATTCCGCTGATAGCGGCCATATCCTTCTTTCTTAAAATGCTGTATCATATGGAAAAGAAGTGGGTTGCACTGCTTGAGAATCGTACAACTCAATTACCCGACCCAAATCCATTTTGGAGCGCGAGGCAGAATGAGTACGCCAAACTTCGTCGTGGACCGGTTCCTTCGAAATTCGAATGGCAGGAGCGTTTGCAAAAAGAGACATCCATTAGCTCGGAGTGGCTTTCTTACTTTTACCAAATCATGGAAATGCCAATGGCGGGGGTCTTCATGAACGTTAACGACCGCAGCTGCATTCCGCTGATTCCTGTGTTTCTTGAGGCTAACATGCCTTTGGTGCTGTGCTGGGGTACTCTAGAAACATGGTACAAATCAGAACTACCAAAAGCGTTGGCTCTGCTTGTTTCTGCACCAAATTTGTCCAATGTGAATGATCTTAAGTCTAACATTGCTCCTTATGTCTTCCCATCCGTCGTTATGCATGTCTCACATGTCGCAAATCCTGGGCTACGCATTCCCCGAGTCACAGGTGGAACTCAACCACGTGCAAATGAAAACATTCATGCATTCATTAAGCGTCGAGAGGAGCATAGGATAAAATCTATAGCCTCTGAGACTCCTGTCAACCGCCAGTCTCGACTACAACGAGAAGCAAATGCCCAGAAAGACCAACCTCCCGGCCGGAGAGGGGCTCGTGTCTATTATTGGGATCTGGTTGAGGGAGTGAGAGTTCGGTGTGCTGCAGGCAGAGGGAACTACGAAAGTATTTGGGAAAGATATGGACCTAACCGGCGACACTACGATTCTGTGGCTGATGAATGGGAGGTGTGCACAGATCTAGATCCAAACGATAGTTATGAGTCAGGCTTTGATGATGAAGACGACATCTTTTGTCCAACAGACGATGTTCTCGATCATACTGCTGGGTGTACCTCATCCCAGTCTTATATTGACCGCCTTCATGGCCAGACACAAGTCCCAACAAGTGTCGTGCTGTTTTACGATGCTGTTGATGACGTTGCCTTCCATCGTTTCGGTTTCATCGCTCCTACTCCTCTCCCCTCTGACCGTCCCGTGGTCCTTTCCACAAAGGTATGGGGGCAGATGTTAGATATGCTTGGATCAGGGCGTCCTCCAAAACCTCCAATCCGTAACCCTGCCTCCGAACACCAGATGTGTACATTTTTCTTCGACTTACTACGTGCGAAGGATATCTCTGAGGTACCAAAATTCTGTGATCTGGCAAATACTAAATTCAGCCCCGTTCCCCCTTTCGAGATTGATTTCGTATCCAGCTACTTCCTAATTCAAGCTCAAGAGGCATCAGATGATGAACCCTTTGTGCTTGGTATTCCAAATGCGTCTACTATTCTCGAAATCGCAAGGAGAAAATGGGGGCCTAAAACCGTCGACATTATGAAAGGCTTGCTCAAGGAGGGAATCCCATTCAGAACCTTGGTACCTTACAGACCCCCTCAGAAATATATAGCACCTCCGGTGAGAAGAGTCAGCGCATTAGGCATTCGCCCTGCTGGATTTTCGCCCAGAATAGAAGACTACCGCGCTTATGAACACTGCCGCAATGAATTCCTTCGCTCAGCCAGAGGGCGAGCAGCGCTTCTGAGGGGTGGCCTTATCGCTCGACTTGCCCGAGATATCGTCAATGAAAATGATGTTTTCGATGGACCGACAGAGAGTGCTCTCACAGGAAGCGAGAAAGCGTTTTGCTTATCGGAATCGACACAAAACCATGCGTTCTGGGATGACCAGCTTACTGAAGAAGAAATAGACCTCGTTTGCGGCACGTATGAGGTGATGACTGGTATGTCGTATCGTTTAATTTGTAGTCCAAGCTAACTTTATTCTTCTTAGGTATTAAATCAAAAGATGGAGCAATGCAAACATCGTTTCGATCCTGGTGGCCAAGACCAGCAGCTTGGAAGGTTTGTGGTTTGAACTGTGGATATTGGTCAAGGGATGCAGAACAATGGTTTCAAACCCGCCTGGAACATATTCTATCCTCAACGCCATCTGGGACAATTTATACAAATAATGAGTGGCGTCCAAAACTCAAATTTAACAAAGATGCGGCATATCTTTCTGTGAACAACGATCGTTTAGCCACAGAATACTTGAAGTCAATTCGCCCTAATGTGGTCTAGACATCATTACACCGTTCTCTTAGTTATGCTATCTTGCTATCATCGGTCATTGGTTATGTATTTTCTAGCTTTTTTGGTTCAACAATACTGTACTTGTTCTTGGACATTGTATATCTATCAAATACAGAGCTACTCAACATTTTCGAGCGGAGGAACTCATGACCAAGGCTCCGAGTTTACTAAGCTAAACAAAACCATAAAATGGGGATTACAATGCTTACTTCTCATCTGCCGACGACAAGTGCGTCCGAGGGATAAGGCATTTCGGCGACGGGAATCGAATTCGGAGTAAGGGGATGGGAAATGACAGATATAGACTTTGCGAGACCCATGTAAATATGAGGGTCAAGTGACTCGCGCACACCTTGCTAATGTTAGACATACATAATTAGGGCAATCAATGTAAGGTAGGTAGAGGTAGGTTTAACCGGCGCGGCTTAGCCGTTGCTGTGTACACAGGCTGGGTCCTGGAACTCACAAAAGCTTCGACGAGCACGGGAGCGCCTAGTAGGGAAAATATTAGGGATATCTTCAGTACTAATTTCACCATAGGCACAACGTAATATAATTCAATGTGTAGGAAAGCAGTACGACGATGTGTATGATACCTGGATATATTTAAACATTAATCTCCTCTTGTGTGGCAAGCATTTCAGCACTAGGGACCCATATATCCTTACCCGCGAATAAGTTCAGCACGTCATAGACGTATTTCGCCAGTAGTGGCAATAATTTTTCTCTGAATACTAGGTCACGGAGAGCGTCGGAAGGGGGTAACGAAACCAGGGCAGAGTCTGTACGCCTTCTCCAGGTATGGCGGATTAAAGAGAGTGAGGGGTCACCTTTGCATGATAGTAGGGCATGTCCTTCGTCTTCCACTTCGTTATGACAGAAGCGGCAGAGTCGCCAGTGTCTTGGGATGAGGGGCCTGTATCTCTCAGCATAGCGTAACCTCTCTACCGCCAGTGCGTGAGACGACGTAACGAGGCGGATGAAAGCATCCCTATGTTTCAGTACTTTAATAACAGTTAAGTACGGCCTCAGGCATAGGGCAGGTATGGTGATCATCCGGGTGTCGTTAACGTTGTATTCCACACGATGATGGAGGAGATAAAGTCGAGTGGAATCCAGAATGCGTGTCATAAGAGTCGTTTCGCATGAGCGGGTCACCTTTTCCCTGATAGCCTTTACATGTTCGCGGTCATGTAATTCATGGGAGGTGCAGAAGACCGGGACTGGGAGGCGGGATAAGGCTATCATAAGGTCGTTTAGGCAGTTGGGGAGTCCTTGTGCAGATAGACCAAAGGAATTCTCCAATGCGCACCTTGCGATGTGTTCGTGCGAAAGGGAGAGTAGGTAGTCCAGGAAACCAAGGCTCAAGTCCAATCTTCGATAGATGATAGGTCTCAACCCCGTTTCCGAGTGGAGAGGTGCAATAGATCAACGGCTGTGTACGCCCAGGAGACGTCTCAAGAAGAGGAGCTGCACTTGGGACAGAGTGTCCAGTAGACCGTCATCCACGTCAATAGCCACCTCACATCCGAACGTAAGATGGGGGTCCACGCGAGCCCAGTAGAGGGCAATGCCTTCCTAAGCGTAGATAAGCTGCAATTAGAACAGTATATGTCTGCTGGTATTCATGAGACACGGCACATCCTTGCTGCCTGTCTCCTCCCGGGCATCCCGAGCCAACAGCAGATCTCTGCGGTCTGCGTTCGAAAACCTGCTAGTTTTATAGAAGGTATTGTCGTAGGTTATCGAAATGTTATATATATTGCCAGACGCGACAGTCTGCTACCTGACATTATCAGGTCTATGTTATTTTGTTTCATAATCTACGCTACTACTAGTACGAACGAAAAGAGATAAATAATATCAGTACCATAAAATTAACACCCAAAAAGTATCAGCTATTGGTGCAGAGCCCTCTCGGGATTCGAACCCACAACCTATTGCATGATAAATCACTGATTTACCATACCACTACGCCATCAGGGCCTTACAATTTCTAAGTATTTGTGTTATACCTCATCATTATCCAATAAACATTATCGCTCGTCTCCCCGCATAATCATCTTTCTGGCTTCCCGTTCTCCTCTTTCACTCTCCTCCCAGATTGTTCGCCATTCCAGCCTTCAGTATCCAACACCCGCTCCTGATAATGTAGATAACCCCAGTTCAAAATTTCGTGCATTCTCGTTGCCGCCTGTGTTAGAGCACAATGGGAAGGAAAAAATGGACAGAGTACCGCGCTTATCCGATGATGGAAGTTGAGATCGGATATTGCTATGATAGATTTTCGGTACCTTGTGGTTTAAGATCGAAATAAGTGGAACTTGAACGAAGATAAATCATGCCAGATGTCTCACTCTGTGCATAAGTAGCTCGAAGCGAGACGATGTATGCAGCATAACTTGTGACAGTAATACTAAATGCGAGTGCATGATCGAATTACCGGTCCGATAAGAGCCGTAAATTCAACCAGGATAAGCGCTCATCTGCTCCTGGAACTCTCATTAGACTCGAGTAAGACTCAGGTCTTTTGAACAACTTTCCTTTGCCATACGCGTCATTGAGACCATTCGCAGAAGAGCCTTCCACTCAGCTTTGTCAATGGAAAGTTCAGCGTATACTGGATCGCTTGTACCTTTTCTTACGCTCAGGTGTGTCCAGCCCTTGTCACGTATTGTCTGAGGAACTGATTCATCTTTGTTGTAGCCTACTCAGTCGTACTTGCCGACTTCGAGAGAGGATTCCTCTGACGAGGATTCAGAATCAGAATCGGACTCCTCCGAAGATGAGCTCAGCTCAGGAGAAAGCAGAGGCGGCCGCTCGGCGTGCCAAGGCCCACGAAGCTGCTTTGGTTGCTAGAGTAAAGACGACCTACGAATACCTGTCTGCTGTATCCTGGGACACGTCGATACCGGAAAGACAAATCTCCTCTCCACAGTAAGTGGAGCATCTAACGTTTACAGCCTTCAAGTGAATCGTTCCCTTCGTGCAGATTCGGCAAACCAACGTCCAGGAAGGTGAAGCTGGTGGTATCGCTCAACAAATTGGTGCAACTTCCCTCTCGACGCATTCAAGACGAAGACTGCGGTTATGAACAAGGTCAGACCAGAGATTTGTCTAGAAGGGATAATCATGATGTTAATTTCGCGCTTAGCATGGCAAACAAGAATACAAGATCCCGGTCTACTTGTTATCGATACCACTGGTCACGAATCTCTCACAAATCTGCGGTCTCGGGTAGTTCGCTCTGTAATATCGCTATTTTGGTGGTTGATATCATGGCTCGTAAATCCTTTCTATTCAAGGCCGGATCTTTGACTGACATCCCTAAAGCATGACCTTAAAGCTCAAACTAAGGAATCGTTACAACTTCGTGATCGCAAGACACCATTCATTGTCGCTTTAAACAAGGTTCGGGTTATTGTCTTCCGTTCAACTCACCCTACTTAATTTCGCTAGAAGAAGATCGATCGCTTGTACGGATGGCAGGCTACGCCGGATGGCTTTCCAGGAGTCATTCACTTTCCTATTCACCTGAAACTTGAGTTTGAAGATCGTACTTCCAAAATCGCCGTAGAATTCGCCGAATAAGGTCTTAACGCGGTTCTTTACTACGATAAGAAGAGTTTTGCCCGGAACGTCCCTGTCGTTCCGACTTCTGCTATCACTGGAGAGGGTGTCCCCGATATGATTATACTTCTTGTGAACCTCACACAGCAGAGGATGCGCGACCGGCTGGTGTACTTGTTGGAGCTGGAGTGCACTGTACTTGAAGTCAAGGTCTTGGTACTACTATCGATGTCGTCTTGTCGAATGGTATTCTGCTTGAAGGTGACAGGATTGTGGTTTGTGGTCTCAACAGACCCATCGTCACACAAATCCAAGCACTTCTTACACCTCAACCTTTGTGGAAGCCGGTCAGTACCTATGATTGGGTTGCGCAGACGACGTCCGTAGCGTGCACGATTTCATTGACCTTGCGCATTGATCAAGATTATTACAGCCCTTCAATGTTGACTGAGCCCATCTATATTTGTATTAACTTTGTACATGAAAAAATTTTGTTCATCATGGTCAGTTCCAAAATTACCAAAGAGGGTTAAGTCTTCGACGTAGACCAAAAACAGCCGGTAAAGACCTCGGCGACAGGGTGGAATGGCCTAATGTCCTCTTTAAACCCCTGGAAACGGCTTCAGTCTTCTAATGGAGCCTCCAAAGCGGGATGATGTCGGTGGTCAAAGCGTGTAATATTTACCTGCTTCAGATCAAAAAGGCTTTTATGTTGTTTCTTTTCTCTAGATGCATACTTTCTTGTACAACTTCGCAGTGTCTGGCTGAAAGCTATACTTGTTCTACAGCATAGGCAGTATCCGGTCTTGGTCCAGATGGTGAACATGCGACTAGTGCGTCTGCAGGGATCTCTTTTTCGCTTGTGCTTGTGGAATCGGGAAAACGTGAGTCTTTATTCTGAATACTCAAATGAAAATTCTGATTCTCGCAGTTTTCATTTGGCAGTGTTGAAAAAGGTCAGCTTGGGAATGGTTCAACGGGAGAGTATCACTATTGGAAACAAGGTTGCGTTCGACATTAATTGTCGACTATCTTTGTGCGTAATTCGACCGTCGCTTTTCCTACGCGCCTACCATAGTATTAGTTTTTGCATTGTCGAAAAAGGAAGTCACTATTGCGAGTATTTTTTTGACCTTTCAGTATGCCTCCTGGGCCGTAATTACCAACAACTGTAGTATTCCCAGAAAATCTTATCGCTCTTTAAGCTTTTGATTGCTCTCCGACTAATCACTACGGCTTTCCCGCTCATTATCTTTATTCGTCTCTCGCTACATTTATTCTCATGGCTCGTCGTCGCACTCACCTCGTCCGAAATTTGCTTCACAAACGTCGACAATGACCAGTCTCCAAATCAGATGGTAAAGGTGTAATCTACGCGCTCTACGAAGGACGTACAATCTCCAACGACGTGATTCTCAAATTTGGCATGACCGTGGACTTCTGGCGGAGGTATGGAGAGCATCAGCATCGATGTCCGAACGCGGATTGCTGCATTATGTGGAGGAAGAAGGTGAAATGGAGGAGACGAAGAGGTACGCTATTACGCTATACATCCCTCTCTCTTTTCTTCAGCTGATTTTTCGAATACAGAGTCCTTGCTACTTCTAGAGCTCGAAGCTGTCTGCATTGATAGGCCCAAAATTATCTGTACCTCCTGTAATCTTCCTGCTTTCGACGCGAACCTTGGATTGACGATGATTTAGGCGGAAGGCGACATATCGAACTGCTAACTTTCGGCGCCGCTCAGGTCCAGAACGTCGTTAAACCAAATTTCGATCGCCCCACGCGTTGAACGAACTCCGTACGTGCACTTTCTTCGATTTTCAGATTGCGCTTACTGACTACCGTGGATCTAGGTGTATGATAGAATACTAACTGTATAATGAAATATCTTGTGCTTCGATCTAGTTGTAATTATTTAAACATCTATTTTCCATTCATTCGTGCTGAGCATTCGAATCCGACATCACGATGAGTTACTAGTGCCCTCCCGTAATTCCAAGGTAAGGTAAGTCAGTCCAGCCGGGCTATTCTACTTCGCTTCAGATTTTCTTTGCCAAGTCGACGCGTTGGTCTGTGAGCTGTTATGCAGCTACAAGACCTTGTCGAACGTCGATTGAAGCTTCCTTGCACCTTAACCATCTCATCGTTCCTCTTCTCGCACCACCTCGATTGCTTCTCGTCTTCAACGCCATCCAGCGAAGACTTCGACTCATTTGCCGCCGGTGCCCCCAACCCCATCGATCCTATTACTCTCCTCCACGTCTTCTATGTGTTCACACATTCATTATCTTGACCTTTATTTAAAAGGCCAGTAACTTCAGTAACTCTGAACCTGGCGATGAATTCGATCTTGCTACTGGCATCTTCTCTTTCGGGCTCATCACGTTGTATAAGCAACGATATAAGGCCCTCGCATCTCAAGGGATCGCAGAAAAGGTAGCTTCAAGTATGTGTTCAAGCTGATGGAAAACTGAACTGGGAAAATACTCACCATAGTTGGACTACAACTCCGCATCTATGCTCGCAACAGATGTCCAAAAATTGAAAACTTTCATTCGGACTATTATTGTGCATGGGTATATAATGCTACCTAAAGAAAATAGAAGTACAAAGTAAACCTGTTCATGATTATATTGGCAAATCAAGAAGGTGCAAAGAATGCATGGAAACCCGGTCTGGGATGGTTATTGATTCAGCCAGCAGCTGGACATCGATAGCATGCTGCACCTTCGATATGTCCGTGAACCAACTAGGAAGGTCAAGTGGCAAGGGTTGTGGCACGTCCGAGAATCTTTGAAACCATTGGAGGTAGATTTTCGTGAGATATGTAGGAAAGGACCGTCCTATCCCAACCTTCGTGATCTCTTCAACTGCGTCGTGTAGGGCGTTCGGAAGCGATGGAGTGTGGAGCAGGTTCCGAACCCAGACCTTATCGTAGCGAATTTTGATAGTTTCGATATTTGGTGTACTGATAATCTTCAGGAATGATGATACAGCACTGACATGATAGAAGCTCATCTGAAGAGATTTCAGCAGAGGCAGCTTCAATGGTGCCTCCAAAAGCTGGGCTAAAAGAAAAGAAGTGAGAAAAAGGAGCGAATGATTGAATACTATTACTTGCAATAACCGGACCACGACTCTGGGTGTTCACTGCAGATCTCCAAACTTTCTAATTTTGCAATAAGAGGGACTACGTGCAAATCTTCTTCCTGACCCACAATTAGATGCAGGGTGTGCGCAAAGTCGAATGGGCAGTTTGGGTGGGAGAGCCAAGATGTATGGATCATAGGACGAGGCCTCGCGACGCGAAGGTGGTATCGACGATAAGCTGCGACGAGTTGCAGGCGTACAATTCGAGGTTTGTGCAGAGATGGAACAAGCCTCGTGGATGCTTGCTCCCAACGAGCAATACGTTGTGCGGACGTTTCGTGACGAAAGAATACCACGTTCGCTGGAAGGGCCAGATTCTCCAATTTTAGACAATTCCCTAAAGCGTTCAATAAATCACATAAGTCCTCTGGATTCAGCGGAAGTGAATGATGAACTTGAAAAGTATGTAGAGTGCTCGAAAACGAGTAGACTCCGCTAATCAGGTATTTCGAGGACGGGAACAAGACGGGTCCGACGAGATGCCAAGTAGTGATATTCATGGGATGCTCCTTATATTGAAAAGCAAGAAGTTCCGAGGAGAAATTCAACTCAGGGACGCGGAGTTCATGGACGGGGGTATCAAATTTGACACTGGTGATGAGGTTTCGAACGTAGCGACGGTAAGTTGGTTTCGTATTCAAATATCTCATCTGATTCACATTGCTCAGCTGGACTGTCTCGAGAAGGCGCGCTTGGGCAGGTTCTTCCCAATCCAAGCAGACGGTTGCGTGAGCATGCAAATCCTCCAGCGTACAGTATTGGAAAATTTCGGTCAGAAGTTCGGGGATGAAAAGAGCCGAACGAGATGTCCAAGGATGAGAAAGGTTTGGTTGGATCTGAGGAGATATTGTTTATGAGTTGCAGGAGGAAAATAAGTCGAAATGAATGACTTACTATTTCCTTTCCATTGGAAGATGAGGTCAGGCATCGGATCTGGCTGGAGTTTTGCAAGCTTAAGGACATTCCTAATAAAACAATCAAAACAATCAACAGATTGAAGGAATAGAACACATACTAAACAGGCGGATAGTAAGATTGCAAACACTGTGTGAGGATAACACAAGAAAAGCGAATGCCCTTGCACAAGTATATATAGGGCAGAAATTGGACGAATAAGGAGTGAGACCTATAAGTGTTATTGCGACGTGAGTGCACAATGCATGAGACGTTTCATGAGACGTTTCGATGTGAATCTTGACACCACGAGGCTAACCATGACGGAGCCCATGAATGGTAGCAGATCTGGCTGCCTATTAGTGGTCACAAAGAGGAAAAGAGTAGATACCTATGTTGCGATCTCGATTACTGATTTTGATAGATCGAGACACAAGGCGGGCCACGAGGCTAGCGCTTACCTTTTCTCCTTGCTTATTCACGCTCCTCGCTCATCGACACCCTTCGTCAGATCCATTCAAATACTAGAGGTGCGAGGCGAGGCTAACTAGCAGTTGAGCAGTTCACGTACGGCACATAAACGTATTGTAGTTTTGATGCGAAATCCAGTTGTTGGTCAGATGTATGAATGGCGGTCAAAGCTGTATCTATTGCCCGCAAATAGTGGCCAAAGCTACATGCACAAACCCGATCGACCACAGAGGGATGTTTTTACGTATTCATCTGGATTACAATTTACCTCTAAACTTCTCAGCCCTTCTCAACTAGTTCCTCTCCAGAAGGCTTTCACTTCATTCTCTGCCTTCAAGATGCTCAGGAAGAACGTTTTGCCTGCTCCGTAAGTTTGCGCTTGCGCTGGTAAAACCCCATGTTTACTGTAATAGGACTAGGTGCAGACACATGATGTTGAAATTCCTCCCTCGCGCGCTCCCCAACTACTTCTTCACCGCCCTTGCGCTGGCATCACCTGTTCCCAATTTCCATTCCAAACCTTCTCCCCTCACCGGTGACAACTCCGACAACAAGGACTCGGAGGTAAGGAGAGGCGAGAACGAACATGATGCTTATGGGTATAACCCTCGTGATGGGGAAGCAGGGAGGAACGACTTTATGTAACAGCGCTTGCACAAGCGGCGGGTATGCGGGGGGAAAAAGAGCGCGCGCGAGGGAGTGGGAATAGAGACGGGGTGAAGAGAGAAACGAAGTGTTTGCACAGATGTTGAAGCTGAGAGCACCGAGTTGCACCCCGAATACGAACCGTTGTGTATTGAGAACTTGAAGTTCGCGAATTTTCACTTTTCTGTCGATTCATCGCATGGGAATGGGGAGGAGGAGGAAGACCTGAGTATAGGAAAGATCTTACTTCTTTGAGTGGAGACGGAGGGGCAATTGGAGGAGTTGTAGGATTGAGGGCGTTGACGTCGGTATTCAAGGTGGGTGTTTTCTTTGTGTTTCCTTTCCTTTCCTTGTGATGATTGTGATAGTTATCAATGCATGAGGCCGGCCACGAGGCCAAGCCAGATAGTGAGCGCTAAACGTTAATCCCCGGGACGCCACAAGATCGGCATGCATCCAGGTCTCTCATCGATGTCGATGTTTAGAAAAGACTTGTATTTCTGATATGAGTGCGACCACCACCGGCTTAAGGACTACACCAGCCAGCATTTAGAGATATATCCTACTACAGTAAGTCTCAACCTCAACCTAACATGTAGCCTCTGCTCGTAACCATTCGAACGATACTCATTAGCTCTTCGCTTCAAGGCCTCATCAAGCGATGTGTCGCACGACGTGAATTTTGGACCTTGGTCCCACGAGGCTAGCCATGACGCATAGGGAGTATTGATGAAGCCACGAGGCTGGCCATGAGGTATCGCGAGCGCTAGTCTCCCATTTCGGAATCATTGCACAGTGCATGCACTTTCAGCGATGTATATAATGCTCAACCTGCTCCCCTCAAACGCGAATATTATCCTAACAAATTCTCATCCTACTCCTCACCGTGACCTTCAATGATTTTAAATTTCACCGAGTCTTCCCCCGTTCATGCTGCAAGCCTTGTTCATCCTTCGTCACATCATCCACTACTCCTAGAGCTTGTCGAGGTTGAACTTTCAAAACAACTTATTGGTTGGTAGTTTTTACATCTTGTTCAACACCCAAAGATTTATTTTTCAGCGCTTTCTGTCTAGATTATGTTGTAGACTGTGTGGTAGAGACCATCGACCATGCGATGGGAAGACCACCCAGATCTCGGGACGAATCATCCTCTGTCGAACCGAGATTGGCTGCATTCACAACCTTCGTTGCCAATGTTCTTATTCGGGCTGATGTGAAGACTCCTGTTATTCTTACGGCCCTTGCATATCTCGCTAGAGGAAAGCCGCATTTACATGCTGCCATTGAGGAGATGGCTTTAGAACGAGCTTTCCTCGGCGCATTAATCATTGCATCCAAGGTGTGTAGATATGTAGTATCTATCCCTTGTTCAAATCAAATTGATCCTTTCCTAACAGTACCTTAATGATTGTACATTCAAGAACATGCACTGGGCATTGTGTACTGGCATTTTCAGAACGCAAGATATTGGGCTCATCGAGCGGGAGTTTCTAGATGTCTTGGATTGGGATCTACGTATATCGGAGGATGATATCTTAGCGCACTATGTTGATATTTATACTAGACTTTCTGGTCTTCACCTGGATGCCACTTGACTCGGGCTCTGGAGATTCTATTGAATACTTTTCCATAAACTATACTACTTTGTGTAATGATTAGAACTTTGAAAGACATAAACGTCGAACTTTTCTGGCCTTCCTTTCGCCTTACTAGTACTTAGTGCATTGTCAACAAGAGTACGTGTTCTATATCTTCTATTTGTCGACGGTTAAAATTTATTCTTTCTCAGTCATGCCTTCTAGCGGACACTTGATTTTCTTTCGTCTAGATATGCAGAAGTTGTTGCGCTCAGAGGATCCAAATGCAAAGCAGAACGCTCTCTCCATGCGGCCTCCCCAGAAGTCAAGGCTGACTACCATCGAAGATCGATTGAAGCCGCTAAAGATACTCACTTGATTAAGTATCCTGGCTACAAGCCCACCCCGGGGAAGAAAGGAGAAGCAAAACGTCTCACAAAAGAGTCCTGGGCCGATCTCCAGCCTCTATATCTCTTTCCTCTTAGGATCAAGCTCTAGATATGCAATAACCGATGTGCTGAGGAACGCCGGTGCATAAAAGATTGTCGATTATGGCTGCGATCACAGGGAGCGTGAAGATATTCGTGAGACGGTGGAAGAAAGGTACGACTGCATGTCGAATGAGAGTTTTGGAGGCTGTTTTCGTATTCAGTTCGTCTTCACAGATAGGTTTCGCAGAGAGGATATATTTTTGTAGTGGTAGCGTTGCTGCGACGTCCTCCCATGATCTCTCTCGAGACTGTGCTAGACCATTCCTTGCTAGTGAATACGGAGACAGCAGCCGGAGTCAACGAGCATGCGTACATTAGATGTGCCCAAACAATCCGGATACAAGAATAGTTCCTTTCTAGTTCCTGCCATGGCCAGTGTGGTGGAAGGGACTTGACTTGTGCGCTTATTCGGCCCGCTTTTACAGAGTGATGGACGGGTGTTATTTGGACTGAGCATGTGTGGAAGAACGCGTTCGGCCGACGAGGAATTCGAATTCGGGGTTTGGGGACAGGCTCCAATAGAGATGAGAAGAGAAACTAGGCTGAGAAAGAAGAATCGTTTGCTGGCGGAAGATTTGACAATCTCGCTTCCGAGAGCGAGAATAGCTGGGAATGCCGTCGGAATAGTACAAAGGTACCTCAAAGGGCAATGGAGGATGAATATTTAATAGGTCTGGTGTACGTTTCAGCTCAAAGAGGCGAAGGGTCATAGAGGTAAAACACACCATTGAAAATGTATCTCGCTAGTATGAAGGTTACTGCCAAAGTTCCGGTGTCCTTTCCGGGCGTTCTCCTCTGAGATCGCGTAGTACACGTCAACTGCTCCGGGCATCTTAACGTCGACTAGGAGATTTGACTAGAGAAGCTGAAGAAGATGTTTCGACGACGGTATGCACAACCCAAGCTAAACAGAGACCTACTGGCCTGTCTTTGAGGCGATTCATAATCAATTCTGAAATGAAAAACAGATTAATAGATAATTTCGATTCAAAAGGCTGATCTACCTGTAGCAGCAAGCAAATTGAACTTATTATTCCCAAAATAGTTGGCCGAACTATATCACCGTATATCCTCACTGGGGGGGCCGGAAAAGAAGAATTTCTCGATGTGTGTAGTTCTGCCTGGCTGGTCAACGTCAGAGGCAAGGGATGTCGAAAAACATGTCGAACGATCTTCATAAAGATACATACAACAAGTGCATAAGAGACATTCAAAAGTTCCTCTAGCACGATATGAAGAAGTCATTCTACTTAAACGCGTTAATTAGGCATCATCGATATCATGATAATTCTTACCAACTCTCACTGCTTTTGACGTCCAAAACGCCTCGGTCAGCGTTAGGACAGTGACAATCCTTTTCTCGTATTCACCGACGCAGGTTGTTTGTTCGTTCTACCTTGAAAACTCCGTTTCCCTCGAAAAAGACATAGATCCACCCCGCGCGGTCCAATTTTTCCAACAGCTGTTTTATTGCCTTGCGCCAAGCCTTCAGCCGCTTGAAATACGGTCGACGAGAATTTAAGGCACGCTTCCAGCTTCTAGCAATCTTCCCAGCTTGAACACGACCCTGTTGAGCTATGTCGCAAACAAAGAGCACAGAGCAAGCCAACAGGGAGAATGATTTGTTTGTGCTTGATGTTGCTGGGGTAGCCGCCCATCGTCCTTCCCATCGCTCGCGTCCAAGCTCCTAAAGAAAAGTGACATCAACATATTAGACGGACAACGAGAGAGGGCATGAAGAATAATTGACTATTACATTGAAAGAGATATTGGTTTTGTTCGGGTTTTGGAGCCTACACCTGGCCTACGCTGCGTATTGGATTTGTCGTTCGTCGATATCCGGCTGAAACGTCGCGTATCGAGTTCCCTCCTTCTCCTTCACCACGATTATCCCGCACTTGAAGGTCCCACGGGTAATCTTGGCTGAGAGTCCAAGATTACTTGCCAACATCGGAGACAACGTCAGGAATACATTACTGGCAGAAGAAACCCAACTTTCACGACCACTTAGACTCTATTCGCAGCATTAAAGGCTCCTAGAGTTTGACATGGCAGGAAAGAAGAGATCTAGAGTTCATAATTAGGCGCGCGTTACACTTACTTCAAGTTATAAGTACCAGCAAATCAATCGAAGTGCGGGGTTCTACTAGGAAGAAAACAGCAGCGAACGGAAGAAGACATGAATTTCCAACGCAGATCTGGGTATATTTTCCCAAGGGCGAACCGAGTTACTGGATTGCAATTCTTTCGTCCTTGAACAAATCAGACATCTATGAGTAGGAATGGAACCTACGGCTTTCGACATATGGAAAGTTACAGATTATCTTACCACTACGTATATTATTTTTGTTTTGTGATATACACTACTAGAGATAAATAACATTGCGACCAAAAAAAAATCAGACCTTGGAATCAAAGAAAGCACCCGAGGGGATTCGAACCCACACCTATTCAGTGGTGACAAATGACTGAACGATGATACCCCTAGACCATCAGGGCGTCGTTATTGGATTGTACTCATATGATATATGTTTGACATGGCGCGCGCTGTCGTCTCATGCATCTTTCTCGCGTATCTCCTCCCGTTTTCCTCTTTCGGTCTCCTCTTAGCGGCCTGACTCGTGCAGACTCGGTATGCCCTCCGTTCTTTTAGAGTAGTGGAGACTTGACTGTGTTACTCGCAAGATATTGGCTTACGAAGTATATAGGTGTGTTTTGTACTCAAGTACGATACGCAGCTCAAAAAACAGCCAGACCGCAAGCCTGGTAGTATTCCTTATAAGCAAACGGACCACCCTCACATTCTGTGACCAAACGGAGGCCCACTGGCCTGTCGTTGAGGCGATTCAGGGCTGTGTTAATGACCTTTGCGTTTGGGCAATGGGTATACAGTATGTGGAAAGTGCTGTTGAGGTGGATTATTCAATGCGTACAATCTGTTGCTGCAGACTGACGGTCTTCTAGCTCCTCGGTGGCACACTCAAAGGGCCCCCATATGATGCCAGCTATCCTCAAATCGATATGATTTTCTTTTGCCACTCCGGTTTTTAGCTTTCTTCCACGTGTTTCTATCGTGTTTCAATTTTCAAGCCAGGTTTACAACGTTAATGCCAATGGCCAGCTGTATCTGGACCAGGGCATACGGCTATGGATATCTCATGTGATTTGTGAACGGAGTCAGGTTCTGAAGGTTAATTGATATTACGATCATTGCACCAAGTTTATATTGGATTTCGGGGGACTACCATCTATGGCCAAAATCTCTCCGATTTAGTGATGGACCGTTACCCTGCCTTTTTGAGAACAGCCAGATATGATATTTCACGGACAATGAAAGGCTTCACTTTTGGCCATCTGTTTGGACCAAGCTGGGGCCATTTTACTTTTGTCCGTCCGCTTTGACTGTTTCCTGCATATTTAAAGACGACTTCCTACTTCTGAGCTGGGATAGCATCGCTCCCCCGCCGCCATGTACAGGAACGCCGTCCCCATACTTCAGCACGGAGCCCATAACCATAGGGCACATCGATATCTCTCGAACCCTTCTTTACATCCCAGAAGCGGGGATCTCTTCCCCGAATATCTCAAGCTTCCTATACAAACACTTGCAGGAATCTGGCATGGAAGCTCGAGCCAATGACATATGGTAGGTTCAAAGCGGGGCGTTACCTCCTGCTACGAATACTCCTCCTTTCCCAAATTCGCTGCTGTTTTCCGGTGAATTCCTTTGCGAGGAGCTCTATGGTCTTGTTTAGCATTGATGCAACAACGCGCAGACGTCCTTGGGAATAGGATTCCCAAAGCCTGTTCAGCAGAAGTATGATCTCCAGACCCATAGAATATGAGTGCCGTATGATGTTTCGGCTTGAAGACATCGAATAGGGCAATACTAGTTGTTTGGCCCAAAAGAGCCAAGCTGGGGCATCTGGAGCTCTGTCACCTGCTCGAACCGTTCCATCGTCTCCCGAACGGTACGTGTCTATGGCTTCCAAATCATTTTCGAGATTCTTTTCAGTGTAAGATAAATGTCACTATAGTTGATACCGAGCATGCACAGCTCGTACCCTCTGTTCAAGTATGTATATGCTGTTCATCCCTCTTCACCGACCAAAAAAAAAAAAAAGCACCAGTAAATTCATTACCGTACGCGTTACCTTTTGCACTTTATTCTGCCCTTAATAGAGCCTTTTTGCCTTTACTCCAGTATATATCAATTCTATAGCTTGTAAATAACGCGCAGATGTGTTAAGTGAGCATCTTGCGCAGAGCTGCGATGTAAAGCAAGGTGTCTTGCCGCCGCAAGCGGCGCTTCCCGAGTTCTCCAGCCACTTCGGTATTCCTCCTGAGTACAGACATTCGAAACCAGATCTGGTCAGTCTTGTTAAGAAGTTTTAATTCTCATACTTTTACTAATTGATGTGTTTATTAGCATGGGCCTCCTTTCGGTTACCCCGCGTCTTCCGGTTCTCACCATATATCTGCTTTCCATGCACGGCCTCCCCCCGTTCCCCGCCTCATACCTACACAGCAAGAACCTTACAGACCCTATAATCACCGATCTCATCCCATTCTAGAACGGCCTGTAACCTTCCAAATGAAGGGATTTCCCGAGCTTGGTGTCCGGGTATATGATTGTGATCTACAATTTCTCGAGGGCAGAAAAGAGACACCGTTGTCGAAACTGGCATATCGCTCGATCTCTATGCGCCTTAATGTGAGCTTTATTTTGAATTTGCTGCCGTTTGAACACGTATTCACGTTATTTCCAGTGGCCTGGGTACGAATCCTTTATGGGGCGGATAAGAGTCTGCGATCCAGAACCCACCCCGAAAGATCTACTACTTGAAGATCTAGGACGAATCATCGAAAAATTCTTCGTATGTCGGCGTCCACTTTTTTGGAGACATCTTTCTCATTTTTTCACCTTTTTTTCACCTTTTAGAAACATCCAGGCCCGTGCCACCCTAATGCTTGGAACTCGAATTTGAAGTATTTCAGGATGAGCAGACTGGTCATCACCCAACTTGTTCACTGTGGTGGAGCTGACTGGCAGCCTGAGTTGTGGTACTATAGTATAGTCACTGATATCAGTCCTCGAACATAGTCTGTCAAGAAGGTTGAAAAGTTAATGAGGCCGAAAAACTTACGCTGGAACCAGCAAGTAGGCGGCATGAAGCTGGTCTTTGAGGCGCGAAATCTCAGAATGATTATCTAGGGAACTTATCATTAAGGTACTAGTACATCAATACATGAATAATATCTTGACACAGGTTGTAGGCAAATTAATCAAGTGCGTCGTGCACTTCCATGAAGGCGGGTTCTTCAATAGTTATTAGTTTCAGCAACAGCTGAATGTTGTTAGACATCATATTGTTTGCGTCGAATACATCCAGAAACCATTTCGGAGGCTCCACAGGCAAGGGAGGGCTCAGTGTACACCGGGATCCTTCGATGTAGATTTCCTTGAGGAGCTTCGGAAATGATCCTTCCACTCCCAACTTAGTAATCTCCTGGATCACATCACGGAATTTATGTTCGAACAGGGAACTGTGGAGATAGTGCCAGATCAAAGGATAACGGATTTTGATAGTTTCGATTTCTGGCGTGTCGATGATTCTAAGGAACGATGGCACCGCATCCACGTCCGCGAAACCCATCCAAAGCGATTTTAGAAAAGGTAACCTCAACGGCGCTTTCTTAAGCTCGCCTACAAGAAAATAAGTCAGAAAACAGCTGGCGATCGAGCACGAAGACACTGACTATAATTAGTCCACAAACTTGGGTTCTCACAGCAGATCTCCAAACTTTCCAGCTTTGGAACTACAGGCAGGACACACTGTAAATCACCCCCATGTCCGACAATTAGCTGTAACGTGTCCGCAAAACTCAGCGGACAATTGGAATGGGGAATCCAAACTGCATGAATGTCCGTCATCGTCTTGGCGGCACACAGACGGTTTCGACGATTAGTCGAGACGAGTTGTAAGCGCACAATCCGAGGTTTGTCCACAGGCGTAACAAGTTTCGTGGAGAAGGCTCGTTCACACTGATAAATATGTTGTTCGGATGTTTCAAATTGAGAGAATAGGCTCGCTGGGAGGGCCAGATTCTCGAGTTTTCGACAATTTCCCAGCGCGTTCAATAAATCGCAAAACATCTCCAGATCCAGCCAAAGCGAACCATGGATATGAAAGGTATGCAGGGTGTTAGAATACGAATGGAGTCCGGTAATAATGAATTTCGATGGGAGGAGGGGGTAGGGCCTAATGAGATGCCAGGATTTGATAGTCATGGGGCGCCATGTATATAGACGAGTATGAGCTTCTTGGGAGAAGGCTAGCTCGGGAATGAGGAGCTCATGGATGGGGATATCGAAATCTATTCTAGTAATGAGGGTTCGGACGTAGCGGCGGAAGGTTGGTTTCGTATGCAGATATCTCATCTGAACGGCGTTGTCGAACCGGACTGTCTCGAGAAGGCGCGCTTGGGCAGGCTCTTCCAGTGCAGGCAGACGGCCGCATAGACGTACAAATCTTCTATCGTAGAGTGTTTGAAAATTTCTGTGATAAGTTCGGGGATGAAAAGGGCCGAACGAGATGTCCAAGGATGGGCAAGGTTAGGTTGCATCTAAAGAATGACAATTAGGATCTACACCGAGAGGAAGATTGAATCATCACTTACTATTTCGTTGGAAGATGTAGGAGTAGATGTGTGATTATGAACGGATTGCTTGGAGGGAATGGAAGGTATAGAATGCATACTAAACGGCCAGGAGTACGAGTTTAAAGTAGTAAAGTATAAAGCACTGGGAAAGCGAATGCTCTTCAATGACCGGAAATTTTCAGTATATATACGACATTCATAAGTCAGTCAAATAAGGATGTGAGCGATGCATCTATTATGAAAGGTGTCAGCGCACAAAGCAATAGGACGTAGATTGTGGTTCCACGAGGCTAGCCATGACACGGACGCAGCCCACGAAGGTGATCATAGAAAGGTATCCATAGAGAGATAATATTGATTGTAATCGATTGAGAGATCGTAGGCACGAGGCTGGCCACGAGGTACGCATATACTGATGAGCGCTGAGCGATATTCTAGGAACTCAAACCAAATACTTCCAGAATTCTCATCCAGCTTCTCATTGCCGTCTTCGATATGAAGCAGTCAAGTTCCAACAATTCTTCACGCAAGATTCCTTGATGAGTATTCAATTTAAGGAGCTTTTCCATAACTTCACATCATTGTGTTTCTCACTGCGAGAAAATTGAACATCGAAAGGGGTGACAATATTATAAGCCACGAGGCTAGTCGTGATGCACCCCACGAGTACTTCTTGTCCGCATTAAGGTGATCAATGATAGAGTCATTGAATCACAAAAGCCAAGAGCCACGAGGCCGCTTCTTACTTATAGAAAAGTTAAGTCGTTATTTCTTTCACTTTGCCTTCATTACCATGGACCCTCACCACTGTGAACCCATCGTCAACGTTCACATCTTCACTTCGAAATCACTGTGTGATGTTCCCAATCATCCATACCGATTTTACAGCAACTCTGTTGATCGCTCTGGCTCTGCCAGCCCTTCCCCAGATCATCCTCGAACAGTTCCGAGGCCTCGAGGAGAGCCTTACAGGCGCGGAAGGGGTGGCTATAACTTGGATGAAGCAGCTAACTGGACCGTGGAACAGTCGAAAGAGATAAAGGTAGCTGCTAGCACTTCGTAATGGTACGCAGCTGACGCTACAATGCTCAGAAATACATCAAGCATGTTGTTGAGACTGACCTTGACTGCACGCTACCCTTTACCAAGCAGCCTAGTAACTCTATCGATTCCATACGCAAAGCGGTGAGCTAATAAGATCGGTCCTCTTTTACCGCTTGCTTTGAGTTTGAATTCACATCGTAGGCACTTCTAAAATTCCCTTGGCTGCTTAATTACATCGATCTCTGGGTTGTCGACGTCCTCGTTCGATATCGTCTACAGCTGCGGCAAGCCGCACTTAAAAAGACAGAGAATGCCTTGTTGGCAGCAGAGGCGCGTGCCCGAGCATCTCGAAAAGCCGCCCTTCAGGCAGCTGCAGCCAACCTCGATTGATATCGATCTTTCCTGTGTTCAAGAATATATAGATGGAAGCAGATTTAGTCAGAGTATAAGTACGAGAAAAATATTGGTAACATGTACAAGTAGTAGTATGCTCTTAAGTTATCCCCGCTGGTAGGATCTCTAGATGGGGATGCAGGATGCCATTGAACTCCGAAGCTTTGAATGCTTGATTGGAACGAAGAGAACGAGAAATGTTGAACAGCATACAGCCGTGTTCAATTTGACACATATCTATAAGATCACTCTATGGGCGGTGGAGTCACCTATTATTACTTGTAATGCAAGTATCTTGCGAACTGACTCTATGTTAATCTAAAATCTTTTCTCTACTGGGATATCGATTGTATCACGCTTTCTGTGAGTCGGACCGTGGCTTTACCTCTTAGCGGCGTTCCTGGGGATGAAGTACTAGGGAGTTTCAATTAGTGCTCAAATTCATTAAATGTATGTTGGTGTTTCTATGTCGCTTTTCCCAAGGGGCACTCTCGGAGCCAAACGTCGAACGGTTCCGAAAATTTTTGTTCGTACAATAATTTAGGTATATTGTATTTTATATAAACGACTGATTTACCCGGCGGTGTCACTTCTATATATCTGTAGTGTTATAACAACTGGAGCTTTGTATTAGGACACAAGGGAGGGCAGAAAATGGTGGGAGGCTTGGACAATCTGTTCAGGAGGAGGCATACCCTGATAACTGACTTGCTGGATTGTCTCCCGTAGGAAGACTCCAAACTTCTTAACACTATACGGGATTGCGCACTGATTGCGCTCAGAAATAATAGGCAATAATTCGCGCACGGAGCCATCACCGATTTTATCAATTGCTTACGCGGAGCAAACTCAATGCTCGGAGCCAAGTTGAATCATGAACAGTTCATCACTGTAGCAGAGCATAACCTAGAGGCTAGTACCAGCCCAGTAAACTAAACACCTCAGAGCTGACTGTGGTAAGGTGAATGTAAAGGTTTCTTCCACTTAAGATCGTGTTTCTCATCACTGTGAGCCCAGGGGGAGATCAGATGGCAGGGGGGGAGGGACAACCAAAGCAGCGGAAATTATGCGAATGGGTATAAACCGTTGGTCGAGAAAAGTTGCGAACCGATCTTTACTATAGGTCCAGAGGATCAGGATCCGGGGGAAAACATAAGTAAAATATGGGGGGAGTGATCCGAAGAAAACATGGGACCTGGCATTCCCGAGCCGTTGTAGGCCGTTGTCCGAGCGCGAACATTTTTCCTTCCAAATCGAGTTATAAGGAAGCCCTCGTATGTCCTTTTTGGCCATCGACTTGTGTGGAAAATGGAAAACCACAGCCCATCTCTAGCCATCTCTGGTAGAAATCTGCCCTTTACATCGCATCATTATTACAATTCCGTAATTTCCGTAATTTCGCAAGGGCTATGATATCCAGCTCGTAATATTTATCGGGTACTTGTAGTTGGGAGGACTAAATTGTGCGTTTGAACGCAGTTAATTCTTTTCCTATTGATTCAATTCGCTGCAGTGCCGGAATATTCTCTAATAAACTAACTACCAATGCGCTCATCGATGCCACTGTTCTCAAAACGGAGTTGGAGAAGTATCGCGATTTACTTGCTTCACTTTCCACAAATTGTTTCTGCGGCAGAAAAGCACCTAAATCTAGACGTCCCGAGCGTGTTGTAGCCTGTATGCCCATGTTGCAGCTTCCTTTATAAAGCTACCTATCCCCATGCTTCAGACTCTCAGTTTATCCAAAAACTTGTTCTCATCACCCCGCTCCTTTTCGCCTCATATGTGGCGCATCCCTCCTGCGAAATGGCCACCCGATCAAAGTCTTCAAATGCTTTAATTTTTTCGAGTGATTTGGTCGTTTAATTGCATTTCCCGGTATAGAGCAGTATGGTGACCGCTTTTGCGAAGAAGTTTCTGACACTCCCCTCACATCTGAGGATAAATGTCGCCCACTATAGAGAAATGAAAATAAACTCGTTTTAGGGCGCTCATGATAGCAAGTCTGTAGCCAAGTCCCTCGCTGAGCCTCGTGGCCAGCCTCGTGCCTCTTCCTCGACATATCGCAATCATTGAATCAATATCAATATTTCCCCTGTGAATACCTATCTATGATTACAGCTTCGTGAATTGCTTCATGGCTAACCTCGTGCCACAACTCGCGTCATAGCTCTTGCTTTGTGCACTGACATCTTCCCCGAATCACGATAACAGATTATCGCTCTCATTTGGTAGTGTGATATCTATGTCCTATATATACTGAGATCGTCCTGCCAGTGGAGAGCATTCACTTCCCCTATCGCAAACTCTGCTTAGTTTCTGTCCAATTAGTATGTGTTTTATCGTTCATTTGTCAATAGTCTAAATTTATTCCTCAGTAATGCCTTTCATCAAGCGTCCGAAAAATGCTTGGATTTTCTTTCGACTGGATATGCACAAACTATTGCGGTTGGAGTATCCAAAGGCAACTCAGATCGTCCTGTCCAAACGGATTTCTGATCTATGGCGCTCAGCTCCGTCAGAAGTCAAGTCTGAATACCATCGTAGAGCGAGAGCTGCTAAAGACGCTCACTTGACCGATTATCCTGGTTATAAGTATGCCCCACGAAGGAAAGAGCCCAAGAACAACCGGAGAAATGCGCGTAACATTCAGCGTCCACGTACAGCGAGCCCTCCCCAGTTTCTGTATCCTGCTTATGCAGAGATTTGCCCTCATGGACATTCAACCTCGGCTTTTGCCGCCGACACGCCTTCAAACACCAGTAATAGTTATTCGGAACCCATTACCAGAAGTCTTTCGGACGCGCGAGCGAATCTCACCTGGCCTAGCGCTTCCGTTCATCCCGATGACCGTCCAAGCCCTGAACCTTGGTATCTAGAGAGCAACTTAGCTGTATGTCGCTTGGTTTGTTTGTATATTTACATTTTCTTGATAGCACTTTCTACAGCAGCAGCAGCATCCTCTCCAGCCCCTGTCGGGCACACCGTTGAAAAGCAAGCCCAACCACTACCAAGGCCAACCGGATCTCGATACCATTCTAAACTCACTCAACGATGTTAGTTTATCCAGTACAACGTCTCGACAATGGGATGTCGGACAAGCCACGGTGGAGGCCCAGGCCCAGGATACTGTATATGACTTGAATAGCAGGCCTGGGTTCCTAGACCTACCACACGGTTCTTCATCATCACTCCATATTTCCCCGTGCACTATTCAAGCTCAGCCCAGCTTTGAAACTTGGGATCTAGACATTGAATTTCGTGTATGTTGCTTCGTTTGTTGCTCTTCATTATACTGACGTTCGATATGCTTCAGTCACCTCGCACACCCATACTCCTAACCACCATCGATCCTTCGATTTTGTGCAAAAACCTCTTTGACGACGATTTCAATGGACAGCAGGATCAGGATCTAGAAATCCCTTCAAACTCGTTGCATTGGGATGTGGAACAAGCCATAGCGGAGGCCCAGGCTCAGTTTCTGCCGCCTGAATTGCAGCAAGACGGGCTGTATGGCTTGAATAACAGACCTGGGTTCCCTTCGCCTAATGCTGGTTTTTCAACTACCCTTCAAGCTTGGGATCTAAACCCGGATTTTGCTGTACGTCAATTTGGTTTCACCCCTTTAGGTTTGTACCGACGTTTACTATGCTTCAGTCTCCGTCCCGGAACGCGTTCATGCTCCCGACCGCCATCGATCCTTCGGTCTTTTCCGCAAACCTCTTCGTTGGTGGGCAGGATGATGGTAGTTTATGCAGAACGCCTTGGGATGTCGAACAAACCATGGCTCAATCGCATGGGGCGACTGATTTTGATGAGCTTTTCGGATTATGAACATCAGCCTTGGTTTGATGGCATGGACCCGCGCGTATCTGTGTACGGCGATTTGTTCCAGACTCGGGGCCGATATTTACATACAGTAATACCAGGAGAAGCGGTATTACTTAGTTAGCCTGGTTTTCTCTCAGATCTGTTCCTGGGAGACCACGGACACCCATTTTACAGGTAAGAATAGTACATGATCTCCTCAGGTTGAATATATATATTTTCTTCTGGGATCTGTCTTACTCTTTTTCCAGCCGTTTAAGAAAAAAGAGGGTAAGGCTGTCGCTGTCGATGTAGCAAACATAGACTTTAACAGTCAGCAGTACTTGCAGACAAAGCTTCGAAGACACAATCGTCGCCTGATGTTGTACATCAACAGCGAAAGGAATGTTAAGATACTGTTTCCGGAATGGTTGAGATCTACCCATTCTTCAAGGATAGCGAGAGCGAAAGTCATACAAAGAGTCGTAAAAAGGCCAGCACAATTGATATAATACAGTGCAATTCTGTACAATATAGAGTTCAACGACTTGATTAGTGACTAGCGCACTCCATTGACCGTCACCTGAAATCGCAGTGAGACCTAATTCGCACCAATACTATAGCTAAGCAAATCTTCGACGGGAGTCGATCGTAAAAGTCAGTGTATGCTAGTCTATTCATCAAAAAATATACAATAAAGATACGTGCTAAGGATTACATCTTTGCAACACAAGTGCATATTACAATGAAGGTTTGGACTTCAAGGAACAAGATTAGTGACCAAGGTACCACAGTTCAGGTTGCCAGTTTGCTCCCCCGCAGTGGACAAGTCGGGTTATAACCACCTTATCCATGTTCAAGCGCATTAAATTCCAATTTGGAGCATCATTGTGGCATGCCGGGGGTGGGTGTTTCTAAAGAAAGATCAATACATAGCAAATGAATCAACAAATGTGCAGACGTACGAAGAACTTTTCAATGATCCGTCCAATTTCACCAAGTATGTAGATTCGTGTAGCTTCTCCACTTTGAGGACGGAGGTTTATCCGCCCTGTGAAGGGTTTATATCCAGGCCACTGAAAATATTGTGAACACATGCGACTACAATACTTAACATGGAAAGGAAAGCTCACGACAATGTGCACATTGATCATGCGATCTCTCAAATCCCTCAACGGTGTCTCCCGTTTATCCTCGATGTTGAGATCAAAAATCTGTACACCTCGCTCAGAAGATCCCTTCGCTTGGAAGGATACAGGTCTCTCCGGACTTTGCTGAGGGCGGCCCACAATAGTCTGTGGTACAAAGATGGGGTGGGGAACAGGACGAGGAGGTTGGGTGTGGGCGGTAGCAGCGATGCTGCGAGGGCTCGAAGAGGTATAAGTGCTGGTAGAGCATCTGACATCAGGCTGAGAAAATGGTGATTAGGGAAAGTACGACTAGAAAATACTATTATAAAGACTAACCGATTTTTCCAGCATGTGTCGAAATTCGGGAGGCGGGTTGAGGTAGTGGGCCAATTTCTGATGGTGCCCGGAAAGCACCGGATACTGGCCAGTGCTGAGAGAAGCCGGGTAGTCTGTGCTCCTTGGATGTATAGAAAGATTCTGTGATGGATAGGCCTGATGTCTATATGAGCCACTGGACGACGAACAAATAAGTTCGTGTTGAGTTGTGATATCGGTGTGTGTAGAATACATCGAGGCTGGATCGGGGTATGCAGAATACATCGAGGCTGGATCGGGGTGTGCAGAATACATCGAAGCTGGATCAGGGTGTGCAGAATACATCGAAGCTGGATCAGGGTGTGCAGAATACATCGAAGCTGGATTGAGGTGTGCAGAATACATCGAGGCTGGATCGGTGTATGCAGAATACATCGAGGCTGGAGGATAGTGTTATTCCAGGAGCAAGATTCTAGCCTTTAAATATGAAGTAGGAGTGGTCCAAGCATTTCATTGTCCAGGCTGTGGACTCTCATTGTCCAAGCTTTGACTGCACAAATCACATTAGTTTTTTAAATTGGACGCGTACTTTGACGCGCCACTTTGTTCGACTGCTTTGACCGGCGGCCGGCCAGTGGCCATGGCCACTATCCACGTTACTTACTGCACTTTAATGGCGATATATGTTACTTGTCTTCGTGTTGAACGTTGAAAGTTGAAAGCGATATACAAGAAGGAAGCAGAAGGAAAGCAGGAAACTCGGTGGCCGACTTGAGCTAAGTACCTATAATGTAACATAGTCAACCAATATAAACTTGTTCCCTTGTTTTTAGGCGGCCCGATTCATTGTAAACAGTTGGATACGTGGGAATCGACGTGTACCTGTGCAGATGAAATTTAAGGAAGACCGGATAATAACCTTACTACTTGAACTATTTCAATACCGAGATAAGTTTCTTCTATCAAGTCCACGAATAGTAGATACACTGTCGACCCATTCGTACACATAAGATTTACAACGTACTAGACTACTAGTACAAGCCTCGAGCGCGCGCCATCTAAGGAATGAAGCCACATCGATTACACCGAGAACCGTAGTCGTAACTAAGAAATCAAACAAAGGGAGTTCGCTCGATATAAAGGAAGATCCGATGGAAGCACGCTATACTGCGAGACAGGAAAAATCATACCTACCGAAGCTTCATTATACCTTCGAACGAAGGCGTTCGCGTGATCGACTTTGACCTGCCTGCTTCTGTCAAACATGTTGGTTTCTAACTTTACAAGCGATTCAGCAACATTAAGCAGGTCTCGCTGGATTCTCGAACGGTGGGAATTATTATTGAGATGTGTAAGAGAGGGCGCTCCAGGTCCAGTACTGTATCTAGAACTATATCAGTGGCGAAGGGACGAACTGTACTTGACATGCGTACCCGCGGAAACATTGTGCTCAACTTAAACAAAATTAGCTTGATTTGGTCGAAAAAGTGGGAGAAGGGCGCGTCTAAATCCTCATGGCTCCTTCCAAATCACCACATGTATGCCCGATGGAAGGACGTATTCTGGGCCGTATGATATATCTTGTCAAACCTTTTTTTCAACCGCTTTGACCGTTGCGCACGTTTCTCGTAGCCGTAAGGATACAGTCTACCATTAACCGAACATTGTACTCCCGTATCCCATTCTAGGAGGACTTCCTCCTCTATCGGTCCGATCAGTCTCCTCCAAGTTGATCAGTCTCCTCCAAGCCGATCAGTCTCCTCCAAGCCGATCAGTCTCCTCCAAGCCGATCAGTCTCCTCCAAGCCGATCAGTCTCCTCCAAGCCGATCAGTCTCCTCCAAGCCGAGCAGTCTCCTCCAGGTTGATCTCAAAGCGCGCCAATTCTGCCGGGTCGGCATTTAGAGTTTTGCCGGATGGGCGTCTACATCAGCTGCATGTTGTTCTTGACTGAAAGAACAGCTTTTCGCCCTCGGCGCCCAGCTCTAGCCTCTCATCCGTCTTTTTCGCACTCGGCGCCTAGTGCCTGGCTCTATCCTCGTTCCTCGTTCCTCCTTGGTACCAGAAAGTAGTTCGGCGTTGACGCGTTGACGTCTGAAGTTGGATTTCTCGAGACTTAACTAAGGTAAGTTTCTGAGATATAGTTTAATCTTTATCTTCGAGCGCGCATGAATGTATCCGAATGTATCTTAGAGCCGCGAATCAGAAGCCCGCTTCTGGATCCCCTCTGGTAGGGAACATTCGACGCGTTTGAACGCGCCTGGGAAGCTCTTAAAGGCTTAAGGCCTTAGAACGCGCAGGGTTATTGTTTCGGACCCGATCGGACCTAACTGCGCCCTCTTGGCCGACTGTAAAGTTTTGGAGCTTCTAGCGTGTTTCCCGTCTATTCTATTCATCATAAAGCGGCTGACCAGCCTTATAGCTCTCTTTTCCGTTTATTATAGTACCTATACACATCTTACAAACGGTGCGTGTGGTTCAAGAGCGCTTGAAGTCACTGTACTAAAGCTAGATTCCACAGACGCTTCCTTTAGAAGCTCCTTTTTCTAAAAAGGAGACAACTCTGGGCGGCGAATAGAAAAACTCGAGCCAATGCAGACGTTCAAGCAGAGGTTCGCTACGCTAGTTTTATCGTTTCGCCCTCTTTCAGCAGTACCACTGCTTCTCCGACCTCTGAAGCTACCGCCCTCCTCCAACCTTTTCTTGCACCTCCCAGCTTCTACTTGTTCTTCCTTCCATATTCCTACGTCCAATCCCAGTGCAATACCACGTTGAGACAATCGGAAGAGGAAGGCGGAAGGGGAAGCACTCTGTTCAAGCCTTTCGAACCGAACTTTTACTAGGTGTTCTCCTCGGGCGCTTCCAACTTTGAAGCTGCGCTCGGAGCCCATATGGGGAAGCTATGAACAAACAGCCTACAGGGTCAGTGGAAGATATCCGTAGAGCCTTGTCGTTGTTCTTGCGCTACGCTCCCGGCATATCTAATAGGATAGGTACATAATATATCTATACATTCGCGTTACGCATATCAGTGCTGTATCGTCCTTCCTAAGGATTATCATAACACCAAATATCGAAATTATCAAAATTCGCTACAATAAAGTCTGGAATTCTTACCATGCTACATCGCTTCCGAATGACCTATATGGTATAGTCGAAGAGATTACGAAGGTTGCGATAGGACGTTCCTTTCCTACATATCTCGCGAAGATCTACCTTCAAAGGTTTCAAAGATTCTCGGACGTGCCGCAACCTTTGCCGCTTGACCTCCCTGGGACCTGGGTGGTTCACGGACATATTTGAGGTGCAGCATGCTAGCGACGTCCAACTGCTGGCTGAATCAATAACTATTCCAGACCAGGTTTTCATGAATGCCTTCTTTTCGCCTTGTTGATTTGCCAAATAATCAAATTTACTTTGCACTTCTATTTTCTCCAAAGTCGTAGTATTATATATGTACCCCAAGAAATTTTCAAATTTCGGAAAAGGACTGTGATTGACATTACTTTGACACCAGTCCTTCAATCGAAACTTCACATATGGTATATCTCCAAATGAAGCTTCTATACTTGCGGTGTCTCCTTCTCCCGCTGCTCTTCTGCTCTCCAAGATGCACACAGGTCATCCATTTTCCGTCCAAACTCTTCACGAAGACCCTTCAATCGAGCTCCCTCCCAATCTGTGTCGACCTCATTCAGTGGCCGGGTATTCTGATGAGTACAAGCTGTTGTTAAACCCAAGAGATACACGGACAGACCGACTTACAGAAACGTTGATCAAATTCTCCACCTTTTCGACGAATACCCGCACAAAATGTAGAAGGTATACACCACAATCTATGTAATTAGGTTGTTGAGGTACCTGAGTCATCAAGTTGTCAGGTGGGCGGAAGAACATCAGTCCCCACTAACCTGGAGCACTCTACTACTAGGACACTTCAAATTTCCAGTGTTCTTCTTCTCCTCTCCCTGTGTCTGAAGATAATTTCCCAGTATCTCAACAGCGCGTGCTTGTGAGCTTCCTAGAGAATCCATTATCAAAATGAGGGTCCTAAGTGTATAAACAATTTAGAGTTATTCAACTAAAGAAAGTCACAACATACTCGGCTTGCTCTAAACCTGGAGTTGTAGTATGGTTATGCTCAGATGATGAGAGGTTAGGTTTTGGTTGAGCGTTAGAAGGAGTCATAGTCGTGTGAGTGCTTTCTTGCGGACACGGAATAAACAAGTCTGGACGATATATGACAGCAAGGTAACCAATGGTTCCTGTTCCGCAATCTGTTAAAATTCTGGCATAACAACAACCAAGGCCTTACCATTCGTTGATTGGCACGATGAGAAATCTCTTGCTGAAAAATATCAACTTTACGGTCCCAACGTGGTGCATTTGGGATTTTGGATCTGCCCAAATTATAAAAATCGGAATAATGAAAGTAATAGGCAAATTTACCTTCGTTGTGTATCGGACAATTTTGGTAGAACCACGAGTTAAAAACGTGAATCTGGTTCGCTAGCGCAGGTTTATCCAGCAAGAGCTCGTAGTGCCACAACCTAAAAAAGTCGTCAATCGCGCATGAGGCGAAACGCAAAAAGAAGTACTTTAGCAGAAAATTGATAAGGTTATCGTTGAACCAACCGGTAGGAATCCGATTCAAGTCGCTTTTTTCGAGCTTCATACCTGTCGGGGAATGTTCCAGCGCACTAGGAGAGATCAACCTCGACAGGAAATGCAAAACATAAAAGACGAACATGTCGTGCTTATCTATATGCGAAGATTTAGGTCTTCCGGACGTCGCTGTGTTGACCCTCGGAAGTGGAATTGTTGTCCCCCGATGCTTCTCGACCGGTCGGGGTAGGTTGAGACCAGGTTTCGTGGTTACATCCTATAATGTATCAGGCTCAAACTAAATCTCAAACTAGATATCAAGAGAAAACGCTCGCGTACTCGAGTTTTTGACGCGATTGCTGGGGTTCCATCTACGGTAGTAAAGGTACGGGTCGACTGTATGTCTTGTGTCTAGACGACAACAGAAAAATCTGTGAGAAGAACCGAAGGAATGAACGAGACGTACTGTCGATATTTTTCTACGCTTCGTTGATGTATGGATATCTTGTACAGCAGGCTTGTCAACTATGTGAGGGGACTCGGCTTCAGGTAACGAGGGTAAATTGAAAGTCGCAAGATTTGTCTGCTTTATTTTCTTGAACTTGAATGACGAAAGAACTGCATAACCATGAGATAATTAGCATCGATGATATCACGTTGAATACCAGATGTCTTGCCCGATATTTCCCTCCTAGACTGGTGCTCAAAACTTTCTGCTTTGTTTGGTTCCCTGGAAATAGCCTATCAGTGAAAAGAGCCAAACAATTTAACCAAGCCGACGCACTCATTCACAACAAGATCACTGAGGGAGACACCGGCTGCATCTAAAACTTCATTCCATACTGAATTGTTCGCAGCTGGCCCTACAAGCTCGCTGTAATGCTGCGCTGCCTTCTTGCAGAGGAACTGGAATTCGTTGAATGCTTCTTCCGACCACCTATTGTGCCTTGTGTCAAACTTGACCGTCACTGTACCTCTACATCCCGGTGCTCCTACAAACATAAGATGATATTTCCGAGAAAGGCCATAGGCGCTACCTTGCTGAAAATCGCCACCCCATTCCTTACCTATTCCCGGGAATAGGGTACGATGAGGTATCCGAGGATCCAATGCTTTGATTGTGAATTTGACACAAGGATCTACGCTTACTGATATTCCACCAATCTACAACGACTGAGATGAGTAATAAAGTTGTAGTAAATAAAGACTCACTGCTACATTCTCCACAGACTGAGCAAAAGTTATGGTTTCGATATAGTTCGCTGGACCCTTGATACTGAAACCGTTGGCTTGCGATTTACTATAGGGCCGAAAAACTATATCATAACCTTCCGGTAAGTATTTGAGCCCGAAAAAGAGTTCTTTAAGAGGCAATTTCCGCAGTGTGTTTTGTTTGAAGTTGAATCTTGAGGGCGTTTCGTTTTTGGAGTTCTGGCGTTGTGCGCCAGAAGAGACTGTTGAATTGTCTTTCATATCACCGAACGTTAAGCGCAACGACGCCACAAATAAAAGTTGATGTATATTGATTCATCGAACAGTACGATCAGGTGACTTTACCTAACGCGTCACGCGTCATAGCCACAACGGGCCAACGTCATAACTTCTGAGTTTCTGCTTCAACTTGGCAATGGCCATCCTTCAAGTATGGTTACAGATTTTGAAAATCGCACAATGCATTCCCATATATAAGATTGGTGAGACGTATTGTACTAATCCTACCTACAGATGGAAGAGCCATCAGCCACTCAACAAAGCTTAACTGGCACAGATTCTGAGATTCATACCGTGAAGGGAGGGGAGGGCAGCAATTGTCATCCCTCTAATATGCCAGGAATGACAGGATTTTTCCATCAGGTAGCGGTATCATGAAGCACTATGTATCATGATTCATGAGCAAACCGATTTCCAAGTCTGCATAAGCAAAGACTGTTACAGGTGTTAACTTGAACTTATCGTTGGGTCCGACGGTGTTTTGAGCAACTGCGTTCACCCAATGGCTCGTTTTCGAATAGGAATTAGATGGCAGTTGCAGACAAGACGACTCGAATCGTCGCCTAATCATGACTTCCATCGAGTTAAACACGCTATCCACTGTACGCGACTCAATTCGACAGATCCTACCCACAAACTCCAAGCCTTCCAGAGTCCATAGATGGTGGTCGAAGGGGTGTAGCATTAGCGTAATTTGTGCGCTGAATACGTGCTCATACAATAATTTGTAACGTCGAAATAGTACTAATCTATGTATATAGACAAAATAATTTCTTGAATGATGACTTTCGATGTACATAATACATATACCATTCGCTGAGAAAAATCTGGGTAAATCAACAAGGCAGGAAGTGCTAGGTACTACCTGAGCCCTTGCGTTTCCATTCAAGGAGGCCCCGTAGCATATTCGAGACATCGTCCACAGCACAAAACCAATCGACTTCTAGCCGCAGCCTATCGTCCTTCGGAAGACTATCCAAGCCTTCCCGCCACCATTTTAGGCAAGTGATAATTCCCAGCCAGCCATTGTTTCCACACTTGTCGAGGGGCTTCCAATCGTTTCCAAATGTGAGTAGCTGCGCGGGCCTATTGTCGAACGCCGTACCTCTCCAATTCGGTTGAAGGGAGCTCCACCAGGTCCATACTTCCTTTGCAAATCGTTCCACCAAAGACCCGATGGAGAGCGCAGGGACTGCCCCAAGTCTTTGCTTGTTGATCCACTCATTAAGCATCACCGGACGGTTGAGGTTCGTGAGTCCGCGTTTCGGATTCTTCCAGCTATTGATCTTTTCTAGATCCATCCAGAAACGGAGAAGATTTGCAAACTGAGGTCCTAATTCAACGTTTAGGTAGGTAAATGCTCGATGAAACCATGCAGGAGCTTCAGCTGAGAGGAAAAGCGTGTTATAGTAGTTGACCAGGTCCACGAGGTTACCGGCTGAGCCAAAATTTTCATACTGCGTACACCTTAGACGTTGAACATGATGAGAGGATAAATTAGTTTACCTTGGCTATAATTTCAGCTTCTTTGTCCATTCCACTACTTCCCAGATCTTCAGCGACGACCTGTTAAGAATTAGAAGATGGGTAGAACAGGGTAAAGGTCAGATTACCTTGCGACCTTGCGCTAGGGTAACTGAAGAATGCGAATGTCCAACTGCAGAGTTGTCTGCAGCGTGATCAACCCGAGCTTGTGTTGAGGTTGTTGGGCAAACGGAGGCTTTAGATTCCAGGCTATCTGTATCCTGCTTGAAGCACCCGAAACAGACATATAAATCACGATGTTTATACGATGAAACGATAACGTACCCATCTTTGACAGCTGTTTTCGGAATCGGGTAATTGTGGCTTTGTATTATCACTTGCAAGTAAGTCCTTATAAGAAAAGGGGAGAGTCAGTACATCAGTATTTCATTTGCGGGACACAACCGCACCTCAGGTTTAGTTTTTGACGCCTCTGAAACCTGGTCATCCTTTAAACTGGGTAACCGTGCCTGAGGCTCAACACCTGCCTGCGAGTCCTTGGAGGAAGGAAGGAAGGAAGTTTAAAGAAAGGAGGATCAACAATAATGCACTATGTGCCCGAACTGCAAAAACACCCACCCTGGTTGATGACGCTTCAGAGGCTTCTGGCAACCGATCGTCCTCTGACCTGGGTAATCGCGACTCTGTGTCAATACCCGCCAGCAAGTCTTCGGAGGAAGAAAGAGGGGAGTCAACAACACTGGATTCTGTACCTAGATTGCGAGACACCTCGGTTGCATTTGATAGTTCACCTGAAGTTTTCGAGAACTGGTAGATAGTACTCTTGGCGCGAACCAAGCTTTTAGAAAGAGCTTTATTTATCTTCATATGTAGGTGTAAGCTTTTATAGACGTTGCATTTGAAGGTCGACTTACGCCATCCTTTATTCGCACTTCCTGAGCCAGATCATCAATACGAGCCACTAATTCGAGTTCGCGCTGCTTGAGTCTAAACAGTTCAGCTTGCACCATGTCTAGCTCGCCGTCTGCTTCGCGTGGATCCGAGTTCTATGCAAGACGTCAGTTGTTATCATTACACAAGTACTTAAGTATTACTTACGTTCGAACTGTTGCTATGCCCCTCGACTACAGCCTTCAGCTCAGCGACCTTCGCCTCTAATACCCGTTTCTGGGAACGAAGAGAAATGATATCCTCGTGTTCATCCAAGTCATCTATTCCTCGGCGCTGATCGTGTATTTTCTGTCGTATTCTCTAAAAAAAAGTGAGATTCTCAGTAGATTATCCTACTTACATATCAGTAAAGGAACGTACTTTTCTTCTGTTTTCCTCTGGATCTGGAGATCGATGCCGCTTCAACAACTTGAGCATGGGCGGATATAGTACTTAGGATGTAACATGTTGCACCTTGTTTAAGTATAGAGAGGAGATAATAAGAGAACAATGAGATAGAGATGAATATCAACTTGTAAACTTGTAAACAATGAACAGGGACAGCTGGCGGCCACGACTCGGGTCACGAGGCAAAACGTAAACTTCGGAGATTCAACATTTTGACGCTCTCTCCAATATGAGCCTGGCTATGTATGTCAGTTCACAATAGGGCGCGAGAGACAATAAAGGCACCACGAGACTCGCCACGATGCACCCCATGTAGAAATCAGTGGAGCCGGACCAAGGCCATCAATGATAAGTCTTTAAAACTTCAATAAGTAACCGCGACAATAGGTACCACGAGGCTGACTGTTTGAGTAAGTGATCTCAGGCACACTGATAAGTAGATAAATGTCAACGACCACGTTTGAGAACGATTAAAGATACTTGTGAATCATCGCCGTATTATCGTTCCAGTTGTCTGCCACTTTCGTCAACCACTTTGAGCCCTTACCCGCGAATGATTCCCAAACCTTATCATTCCAATCGTCTTCCACACCGATCTTTCGTCAGCTCTTCCGATCACTCTGTTTCTGGAGTTGGTGTATCCAGCGCCTCCACAGGTCACCCGCGAATGATTCGCAAACCTCGAGGACAAGTTTCCAGGCTTGCGAGAGGCGGCTACAACTTGGATGAAGCGGTTGGCTGGACCGTGGAACAATCAGACGAGTTAAAGGTAACTAGCTACTAGCACTTTGTAATGATGCGCAGCTAATGCAACATTCAGAAATATATCAAGCATGCTGTTGAAGCTGAGCTCGACTGCACGCTGCCGTTTACTAGGCAGCCTCGTAGTTCCATCATATCCATACGTCAAGCGGTGCGTTGATCTCAGGCGTCACGGATTTCAACACTCTGAATCCACATTGTAGGCACTTTTTAGATTTCCTTGGCTCATGAGCTACACCAACCTTTGGGTTGTGAATGACCTTGTCCGACGTCGTCTACAACTACGGCAATCCGAGCTTAAAAAAAGGAGTGAAGCTTTGCTGGCAACAGAAGCGCGCGCGTGGGCATCGAAGAAGTCCGCCCTTGAGGCAGCTGCAGCCGCCCTTTGACGAATATTCCCCAGATTTTTTCTGATACGTATTCAGGATTATCAGAGATGTACGCCTCCTACTACTATTTAGTACTTAAGTACAGTATTTCGCGACCTGTCAGGCTGGAGTAGAAAACTTTGCGTAGAAAGGGTCTCCTACTACATACATTTATATTCCGATGGACATTCGCAATTTTAATAATTTTATCAATTTACGGAAATTCCGCCGTCATCGTTCAGATCGACAGGCACTGTACTGCACTGTAAGGGAGTGTAAGGGGTGGTATAAAGCTGGGCGCAAATTGCCATCCCGCTGCCAAGGAATTTCTGGGATTCTTCGTATGTATATCCATAGCTACAATGCGTGGCATTTACTGATAGAAATAATCCTATCTTACTACCGACCGCCCGAAGTAGCGCCAAACGAAAGGACTTCGGTCAGTATCAAGGAACCCTTCGGCCAAAGCATCAATGTGGGCCTGTAAAGGGAAGCAGGGCCTTGGAACAACGGTAATGTAATGCTGGCACACCCTGCACCGTGTCAATTTTCTATCATGCAATGATTGGTCTCTTTCTTTCGTAAGGCATTCACCGCAGAACATATGGCCACATAACATCCTAGCTTGGGTTATTGACTAAGATATAAGGGGTGTCAAAAAACTTACACCCGAGGATTTATTGCAAGGCGCAAACAGATGGGACAGGTGAAGCGTTCTCTCTGAGCATTTTTTAAAGCGGAGAATTGAACGAGGATATTCTAGTATACGAAATAGTAGATTGATGAGAAGCGCAGAAAGGCTAGAGGCTCACCTCGGCTTCACGCTGCAATGCTTGGAGTTCCCGAGCAGCTGGAAGAGTGAGGCAATGGGAAGAGATTGCTGAAGCATGAACTGCGGTATTACACTGAAAGTAGAACATGTAAGGAAACGCAAGCCAGATGTAAAGGAAACACTTACAGTGCTGGATGATCTTTTCTCATCGTTCGACAATTCAGTTGCCGCAGAATGAGCATCACCACTGCGCTGTTGGCCCAGCAGTCTAGCAGATCTTCGTTGGTGAGCTGGAGCTGACTGGCGAGTAAAGTTATTCTGAAATACGTGCTACAGGTGAGAATCAGTTGAGCAGCATAAATCGCCTACCGATGAAGAAGTTGGATAGGTGGGGCTGCGGGTTCGATTACGACGGCCATATTGGCGCAATCGAGGAGGGGCAAGTTCACGATCAGAGGGCATTTCGTTCAGCAATCAATAGCGTGTTTGAAGATGAGAGATTGTATGCCTCTATCAACTGAGAATAAGCCCTTCTATATATACAAATGCTGAAGAATGCACAATTTTGAAAGCGGGTAGAGATGAATTGAGAACAATAAGTTAATGGGGAGAATAAGCTGGAATGAGCATTGAGCACGACGCATGAGACAAACCACGAGGCGCCCCACGTGGTAAACAATAATAGTTAGCCAGCGCCAGTTTGCCACAATAATCCTTTACCTTGCTCTTTGTTATCATGACCATTAAAAATCGTATATCTCCAGAAATACGAACTCGGCCTTCGTTCAAATCCCACCTCCCATGATTTACACGAAGAACTTCGACGGCATGATGGATATCATTCCTTATATACCTGTATATTCCTTCATACCAATTTGTCCCAGCTGTGAGTATTGTCTACATGGTCTAGGAATAACTGTTTTATTGACCATGCGCTTTCAAGTTAATGCAGAGGACGCGAATGTGTATGTTCGGTCATCTGATAACGTACTTTTCGGCTTGCATGCGGTCAATATAGAAGTTGTTACTGGTGGATTCCCGTTCGACTCTTCGTATTCCACCGTACCGGGAGTACCAGACATACCAGAGCCTGCAGCGCTTCTCGAAAAGCTATTTGTGTATTTCTACCCTAACTCTCCCGAAATCGAATTCGCAGACTTCCCAACATTTCAAGATCTACTAAGCTTCGCTGAAAGCGCGGCGAGATACCACATAAGACCCGCAACAATGATAGGCAAGGAATTCCTCAGGTAGAGTCCGTTATTTGATCAAGCAATCTTATTCTGACTACATCGTGTAGACGATACGTGCTCAGCCATCCAAGGGAAATACTGGCATTTGCCGCCAAACACAGTTATTACTCTCTTGTTAAAGAAGTTGCACGTACGGAATTCATGAACACCAGCTTGGCGGAGGTCAAAGAACTTCTCAGTAATGACCACCTGTATGGCATTTGGGTATGAGAATTTGCCGTCTTTCTTTCTGTTCAATACACTCAATTTACATACAGAGTGAGCACAAAGATCGTCGAATGAGTGCAATCGCCCAAACACACGGCTATTCTCTCCGCGCTCATTCTGGAAAGCCTTGCACAACTTGGACATCACTTAGATTGGATATCATACTTCAACTCAATCGGCCCAGCGTCCTTGAATCTTGGCGAGATATCTCACAGATCTTTGCGCCTCATAGATCTAGCATGAAGGATGACTGCTGCTTTTCTGCTCTGGTGGAATGGGAGGAGGCGGTAAGCGGAATTGCGACAAACCTTCCCCCGTTTGACTCCTTATGAGTAATTCTACTTCTATCTTGTACCTCTAACAGATACCGCTTTGCTTCACTATGTCATGTGGCTACTTTCACTATCCATTTTAAGTATATACAATATCTATATTTTGACTACCGATACCGGCGCACCAGATTCAAGGAACCTTCCCTTTTCCAAATCTCTCATGGTCTGCATCAACTCGTTCCCCACCTTCCGAGCATGTTCTGTTTGTTTTACCACCGCTACGGCATTCTTCTCAAGAAGAAACGGCACGTCGGGTAAAATTTCTTCTCGGTATTCTTTTCCGGCCTTGTCTTTGACTCCAATTACCTGAACACGCTGACACCTTAAGGATCGTGTCCAGTCAACCGATAGAACACGGACGAATTTTCCAGTGTGCTCGCCCTGTACTACGACAAGCAAGTTTCGTTCATACCGGTGGTCCAGCAGAGTCCGACTTTTTGCTTCCCGGTCAACATCCTCTAAGTTTAACTGTTGAGACCTTTTTTCATCTGTCCATACTTCGACCTGCCCGTCGCTTCTGGACCGTAAAGAGACTGGATAATCCTTCCGTCGGCTCAAACTAGTCGCAACGTAAATGGATCGTTCGCCCAAACCCTCTTTGAGACGAGGATCGAGAATCCAGTGCTCTGACAACTCGAGTTCCGCATCACCGGTCCCGATCACTGGAGGCGATTTACCGCGACCACCAGTCTCTTCATACTCAATCCACTTTCTCTCTTCGTCTTCTAGGCGTTGTTTTTGGTTTTCTTCCTCTTCTTGATCCCTCTGCACTTTTTTCTCGTAGATCTGTGTCATCGCAGCCTCGTACCCCGGATTGAAGCGTCCACTCAAGGTCTCGAGCTCTTGATCAGAGTACGTGGGAAGATATCCTCGTTTGAAACTGTAATACAAAGGTCTCGAAGATTCCCCGGGCCGCAGTTCTTCGTGAAGGAAGCGGTGATTGTCTTCGCGACGGACCCTGGAGTAATCTACCCAAGAGGCGGCACTGCGTCCATCTGGTCGGACGAGAACCGCAAGCCCACTGTGCGTGGAATGATCAGCTTTTACATCCAAAACAGTGCACCGGAGACCTTTTATCAGTTCTGCGGGTCTGTATCCTCCCTGCTTGTCCAACTCTGTTCCCCAATGGAGACACGAATATCCTTCCAAGGTGAAACGCCAGTGTGTGGGTTTATCGGTAGTTGGGTATTTGGACCCAGATTTGGTGAATGTTTGGTCAAATCAAGGTGCTTAGCAGGTCGTTCTGGGCTAAATGCAGCAGGGTGCTCCGCGAGAAGGAATGGGTTTTCTCGACGAATCTCACCAAGAGCAGAAAGATTAGGTTGATACTGTAGACAGTTATGATCGATATCCAAGATGAGTTCGAGCTCCGGTATCCATACTTCGACATATTTCTCGTTGCTTGAACAGACAAATCCTTCCAAGCCAGCGATGGGAACCACTTTTAGGTCAACTGTGCAGACAATGGAGTTTGGTATTTGCGACTGCTGCACGCCTTTTATGGGAGGAACGGTTCGGACGATTTTGACTAGGTCGCCGGAAGAAAATCTTTTTCGAAGGTGGATCTGTGGGACGGCTTCCAGGAAGGTGTTTTCCCCGTCTGAGAACACTACCTCGCAGTACAAAGGGTGTACTTCGTCAATGGTACCGGTAGTGGAACCTGTTCCTCTGTATCCTAAGCTGACTTCAACCCTTTCTTCAGGAACAAAGCTCCAAGAGTTAGGTGGAGGCGCAGTTTGCAGAAAAGGATGTTCCGATTCTGAACAGCAGGCCTTGAATCCTTGAAGAAATTTCTTGGAGATCTGTGTTGCACGCGAGAGATTATTGAATTTTTGGAGAACAACAACAAGCCCTTGGTAAATCTCTTGGTCAAAGAGGAAAGTTTGTTTCTCATGTTCGCAGTTCAAAGGATTATCACATTCTATGCATGTCGTCCGAGCGTTTCCAGGGAACCGCTCATGAATTTCAGAAGTAGTTCCTACGCCACTTTCCCAGAGGTAAGGGCAAGAAGACCTTTTCAGACGAGAGGACCTTTTCCTTTTGGCCAAGGGAGCCATATCTGAAGAGACATCGAATTCACCCCTGTTCCTTTTGCTTCCGAAAGTAATCTCTTCAGAGACTTGGGCTTTAGACCTAGCTCTCTGCGTTGGCTGTTCAAATTCCGGTCGAGGTGTGCGGGGTAAGAACAAAACCCAACACTCTTCTTTCGAGTTTATATTTTCGTTGACGTTGGCTACAATCACGCCAGGATCTCCGCGATACAATCCACTCTTAGGAACAACCCATGTATTGGGCTTGAGTGCCCAATGACTTGGGTGATGGAAAGGCAAATCATCTGAATTCAAAGTACCGCGGCCGATGAAGGTCACGTCGCGATAATGAGATGTAGCATCCAGTCTGAATGGTGTGCTTACAAGACAATGAACGGGCATTACCTCCTGATCATATCTTTCTGCGGGTAATGGTATTATGGAGTCTTTTGCAAAAGAGAATTTAGGTTCCCGCCGATAGTACAGGTCAGCAAACCTCTTCAAGTAGGAGGAGAGTGGGATATTTGAATGATTCATATTACGAACTTGAATATAGAGAGTACCACGCTTTTGGGAGGGAAAGGCAGCCTTGATGATATCAAATGAGATTAGCTGCAGGTGTATATCAGACTGGATCTCTTTGGCGATTGTTTTCTCGCGACCAGGCTAGCCAGGGATTATTGATTTGGATGTTGACACAGGATCTAAGACTTACCTTGCACCTCAAAGAGAAGATCTCGTAACCGGGAACCTCTACCAATCCGTCATAATTCTCTTCGAGCCATTCGCAAGCTTGAGTATCATCAAGATCTGGATTGAGATGCGGTTGCGTCTGAGGGTGATTCTGGATACGGTCCAGTAAAGTGTCCAGCCTAGAAGGCTCAGACCGCGGAATTAGAGGTACCATTTCGCGTTCGTCGTCAGTGGGATACGCTTCGTTAGAGTTTTCATCTTCGGAATGAGAGTCAGCCTCATAGCTAATGAAGGGATTCTATGGAGTTCCTCAGTCGCAATAATGCAATAATGTCACTCATGGAATATCTTACCATTTTGTAGCACGGCGAAGGGTAGCCTTCTGACTTTGCATTTCAGCTGATTTGTTTATCTAGTTTTCTTTGATACTTACTGTGTTATGTATGATACGCGAGTAGAAGATTAGACAATAGAAACGATGAACGCGATAACATACTCTAAGTATCTATCGTGGATGTTGAGGAGAAAGTGGAAAAATTGATTCACGTGCCTTACGATAAAAGTTACTCACGCGTCACCAAGGGGGTTCTTCTAAATTTGGATGCTGTGTTTCTGTGGAATGTGATCCCGTTCGGCATATCACATGAGGTTTTCGCCATTTTTGCTCTGAACGTCCAGGTCTTCTTGTACTAAAGTAACTTAGAGTAAGAATGAAATCTTTAGACGATGAACTTTTGTCTCTCGTCGAGAGTCCGCGAAAACGTAAAGACAACAGCAAATATGCAAAGTCTGTAGGAAGTCAACTCCAAAATACAATGAAGGCTGATATCTATCCAGAAATGATTTAACGATGAATGATGTGGTTGGACTTTACAATAGTGAAGAGGACGAGGAAGTGTATGTTTTATCTTGCACTATGTGACGCTTACGCTGACAGCTCATTTTAGATTACGCCGGATGAATGAACTTGAGCGGGAGATGATACTCTGGGAGAGAGCAGAGAAAAGACAAAAAGTCCTTGATAAAGAGGCGTTGTCGACGATCGTGCATGATGGCGCTGCTAGTATTCCCGAATGCGCACCCACTTCAGACCCATTCGAAGACGGTTACGAACTCCCTTCCAGTTTCTCCATGCCACAGTCTGATGCGCCGTCTCGGGAAACAGAGTCCCCTCTCAACGCTCCCATGCCAGAGCCATTTCGAGAGGCAGACTTACTTTTCAGTACTCCGACGCACTCTGCTCCCTATAACCAACCACCAACTCTGTTTGCCCGCAACCCAACGCCCGAAGCTTATCCCGAAGCCTCTCTCTTCGACCTGGAACGTTGTCGATTATCTCGTCGTCTAATTCTACGGTTCCTGAAAATGTCTTGGTTTGGAAAGTACATCCAGGGAATGTGGGTCAGATATCCAATCGGGATTGGGAAATATAGAATCTTGCAAGTCAAAGGTTTGCATTTTCTTGTTACCTCGAGTCGTTTATCGACTGAATGTATTGCTAGCATTGCTAAGAGAAACGGTGAAGCCGTACCAGATCGATGGAACTACATACAATAGAAAGTTAGAGTTAGTCTGCGGTCGTGTAATCCGAAATGTGTCCTTGGATCTCATCTCAAACAGTGCTTTCACTAAGGCAAGGAAAAACATCTTACTTCCAGGTCAATCTAACATTATTTCCAGGAGGAATTCATGACTTACAAAGGGCTCATGTCTAGGGACAGTATTCCATTTCCAACAATGCAGGATGCTCAAATCAAAACCCGAATAATGGCCCAGCTCGCATCGAATCTCGAACACATCAAACATCCGACTACCAAAACTTTTTGGAGGTTCGAAGAATGGCAGAAACGAGTGCATTCTACCAGGCTGGAGCAACTTGAACAAGCACAAGAACAAAATCAGCATGCAGAGGTGCTGAGATTAGACGAGCTGCTCACTGAATTTGAATCCACATATGGTTTTGACAAACTCACTTCCTTGAACGGCAAGGTCAAGCCAATGCACAATCTTAAGAAATTAGGAAATCTTCCTGGGACCCCGTAGGTGCTCATTTGTTATATCTATTCCAAACCTAACTTGATGCCCAGACATATTGGGCCTACAACAAATGTTTTATCGATGGTTTCGTTGGAAGTGGATTTAGGTGACTTCTAGAGGCCGATGTTTGAGCTCTAGAGATAACCGACGGGTTCTCATTGTTGCGGCTGAATTAGGGCGTCGTTAGAGTCATTTTGTACCCTAGAAGACAAATATGCTGGTGATATGGAGTATTCTGACGCGTCAGAAATTGGTTGTAAAATAACAGGACTTGCATCAGCAGCTAAGAGCCATTTTCGGTGCATTTTCGACGTGGTTTGAGCTTTCCGGTTTTCTTAGTGATACTCGGTTGACATCGTGGATTTATTGGATAAATTACGCGTCCAGGAAGAGGCTACAAGTAGAAGGAAGCGCGTACGCGCCACCGGCTGATTCTATGGGCGCAAGCTCCTATTAAGTATCGTCAGAGTCTGGTCCTCGAGACCAAAGCAGTATCACAGAGTTTGCCATTAATTAAATCTATTCGGCAAGAACTAGAGTGAATGCCCTCAGTGATCGAGTAGATAGAGCACCATATAAGAGACAATCAATAGATAAGAGAGAGAAAGAGAGAATAAAAAAATAAAAAGGCCTGTCAACGCATTTGAGCAGGCAGAGATATCACTACGAGTACGCTACTAAAATTTCAGCATTGAACCCTTGATAGCAGTAGGGTATACTTACCCGAGCTTCAAGCTGTAACGTTTCAAGTTTCGCGAAGTTACTCGTAGAAACCAACAAGGGAGGTCGGAGGCGAGGCTGTGAACAAGGTTAGGTGATATAAATTTCACGGAAGGGGAAATAATACCAACTTGAACTTGTATGAGATGCGATCGGTCAATATACCTCCGGGATCGAGTGTGTAGGTTTTTCTATATATCATTCAAGATGAAGAAAACTGCAAGAAATAGCTTGCGTACCATAAAAGATGCTATTTCTCGTTCGTCGTCCGTAGCGGATAGTCTCATGAGAGGCTGTCAAGGCGTGGTTTGACTTGGGGGAAGAAACGTAAGCCAAAATATAGAACTCACTGTTGGCGTCGTGGATCCTTCGTCCTCAGAAAAACGAGAAACAGGCTGTCTCTCGGTAGATCGGTAGAGGGAACCAGTACCACGATCCCGGCTCGCGGGCATAACTGAAGGCATTTCTAGCAAAACCAATGTGAGCCGCGCAATGAATTCAACACCCATCGAAGTTACCCACCAACAATATAAAATAGGATCGGACGAGTCTAGGTAGCTAGCGTCTGTCTAAACGAGATAGTCAACTGCTCTCCTTCCAGCAGCATCGCGCGACATATATAACTTTCCGGCGAAACAATGAAAATACTGGCGCTACTACTGTTTGCCACGTGGAATGCCTCGTGCTTTGTCTCGTGGGCTGCGTCGTGCTTATTATCCTCATTAACTTATTCTTCTCTATTTATCTTTGTCCGTGCCTTCTTCAGTACCTATATATATAGAATGGCTCAGTCATTAGAGGAGTAAGCTTTCTTTAACTCGAATTCGGATTATCAATTTCTGAGCGCTACTTTTAGAAATGCCCTCTAGTCGTGAACTCGCCACTCCTCGATTGCGCCAACATCACGGCCGTCGTATTCGAGCCCATACAAATTCTCCAGCTACTGGACGTTCTTCATCGGTAAGTGATCTATGCTCAGTCAGCCTGTTACTTTTCCGCTGTAGCCCTTCTTCCAGACTCGCCAATCAACTCCAGTCTACCGGCGAAGATCTGCTAGACTGCAGGAGCAACAGCGCAGTGGTGATCCTCATTCCCCGGCAATTGAATTGTCGAACGGAAAAAACAAAACAGCTGGAATTGTAAGTATTTCCATTAAGCCTTACCTGCTTTTTTTTATGTCCTACCTTCAGTCCAATACCGTTTCTTCAATGAACTCTCGCCATAGCTCCTCTCCTCCGACTGTTCAGGAATTTCACGCACGGCAACGTGAGGTCGAGGTGAGCCTCTTACCCTTTTAGTTCTGCTCGCCGATTCACCCCCTTTACAGAATGCTCGCGTTCAATTTTCTGATTTCAAGGATGCCCAAAGGGTACGATTTACCTGCCCCATCTGTTTGCGCCTTGCAGTAAAGCCTCGAGTGTAAGTGTTGACGCTTCCCGGATCGAGCTACAATTAATTATTCCCGCTAGAACGGGGTGTGGCCATATCTTCTGCGGTGAATGCCTCATGCAGCAAAGAAATTACTGCGTCCAAAATGGTGGTTTGATGCGGTGTGGGGTGTGTCGGCAGTACCTTCGACTAAGTGCACCTTGCTTTCCATTGCAGGCGGAGATCGATGCACTGGCGGAAGGTTCTCTTGATGCAGAACGAAGTTCCTTTGTTTGGTTTTCCAGTTATGAATCATTGTAAAATAAATGGGTTTTACTGAAAATATTTTAAGTACAAGGAAATGTATAATCGTCACTGTTGAATTCTCTGAGTAATTTTGCGTTACATCGGTTAGAATAAATAATCGGATTACAGTTAACATTGGTGAGGGCGATTTTTGCGATAACTGTGACGTTTTGACTCGCTCGTACAACCTTATACAACGTTGCTGTGTTGAGAGGTCAGTCCTCCGGACTTACAACGCCGTCGACAAACACGGTATCTATCTCGTGCTTTGTTGAGAGGTATGATCCTCTGGAATGACATCGCTGGAGATAGACGCAATGAAAGGCGCTCAGAGGCCCGAACGCGGAGAATAGACCACAACGACGAAATGGTTAAGCTAAAGAAGCGGGACAGGGTTACTACAGCTATATACGCGCGCATGCCGAGATGCTAATGTAGCCATATCGTGACACTACATCCTTCCCCGACGTTCCCCATCCACTACTCGGTTTACCTTGCCTGTTGACTCGAAAATTCCTTCATCAACGACATCATTGCCCAACATGAAATCATGGAGATAGAGTTTGCTGTATTTGTATATAGCGCCGCTCAGTGGTCTTCCTCGAAATCAAAGTCTTGATCGAGTTAGTTTTACGTTTACTATTAGAAACTGTTGCCTACCATGGTTCCCGTAGCAAGCAATATACAAATAGTTTAATATCGTTCGATCTCCTCAAGATCGGCTTTATCGTCTTACCATTTTTACTGATTCGCATGTACTGGACCAGTCCACCGTTGGTTTTGTACTAGTTTGGGCAGATTATTTTTGCCGTTACGGGGTTGAGAAGAACAAGAATAGAAAAATGCAAAACTCGGAAGTTTGAGTGATGAACCCATATGTTAATAACCACAAATAAACCCGTTATTAACCGTTATTTAATAAACCAAGGGTCTGAAGTCACCTGTTATTGGCCCTGGTACACTGAGAGATCCTGAGATACATACACTGAGCCTTGCCACTTACCAACCACTTATGCCCACTAGTACAGTCTGGAGCATGATAGTATCATCTGGTCTGCCCACTGGATATGTAAGGCCTGGAGTCTGGAGTATCAATGGTAGGATTGTTACTTTGCTCGGGAGGGCCCAAGACTTGTCAGTTATTAACAGCCAGGACATCACCCAGCACTACTCGCAACGTCGAGCAAGTAAACGCATCTCGATATTAAATAAAGAAGCCAAATTAGACATTGTTCGGATCAAAGGCCAGAGACCTTAAGCGCCCAGACTTCCTTCCTTCCTAAGTGGATCATGCCTTATTATCTCTTACATTTGTTTCTATGATCAACGCTCACTCATTCAATATTCAACGTTCAACTGCTCTTTGGGATGTCATTTTGTGAAGAGCACCATGAGTTATTTGAATGCTTCGAGCAAATTTCACTGAGAGGATTTGTAGCTTGGGTCATACCATACACATCTTCAGCTTCTCTCGTTAACATTACATCCTCATCAGAAACAACTTAGCTTGGTTCAGTCAAGGAAGTTCAAAAATGGATGTTATCGGTGCGTTACACGAACTCTAACTTAGTCGAAATTATTTAACCAAACAACAGCTGTCTCTTTTCCTGTGTCAATATTCAGGTCGACATTCAGATTCCCAGGGAAGTCAACGCGTACGTGATTGATCTCAGAGGAGAACACCAGCAAAGGACGCCGGAACTTTGGCAGTAGACTTGATAGCGAGATAAGACGAAACCTATTCCCCAGTCTGTAGAGAGGCGTCAGCAGTACTTTGCCACCAGCGGCCGCTTCCAACCCGCTGCCAACCTCTTCGAAAGATCGCTACCAAAGACGAACTTGAAGTCGCATCCCTCCTCGCCCGCAGCGCTCAGCGCTCAGCATTGACGCGCATCATTATAGTCGCGGATTCTATCGAGAAAGCTTCATCCCTATGCAGGCCAGCGTCACTACGCCTATACCCCTTCGTCAGTAATCCGCCCGCCGGTTTCTCGAGCAGATTCAATCCTGCAAGCCTGCATCCCCGTTTACAACTACATCCGCATTGCCACGTTCACCGCTACGTTCACTCCCCTCTTCGGACATGTTCAATAAATTACGCTGTTTTCGCAACAACGACGCCAACACCACCCTTCAACTACCCCCTAACTCTTTTTCACTTTGGCCTGGTGGTTTCACTGAGTCAACGCGAACGTGATTGACCCCAGAGGAGAACGCCGGGAAAGAATGCCGACCTCTTCGAAATAACGATTCTGCTTGTTTGCGTCAGCCAGTTTACTTCTCTTTTGAAGAGACGTTATCCTTGTACCCGGATCGTTTGGGTTAATCTGATGCTCGTTGGCTCGGCTGCTATCTCCAAACTCACTGGCCAGGAATGGTGTCGAGCTGGGACAGTCGAGAGAGACTGGAGTGTGAGATCACAACTTTCAAGGTATGTTGTTGACCTTTTTCTATTTTTCCAACGCTAATGCTCTTCGAAGGCTACGTGTAGGCCCCCACAACAGCACCTCAGTCGCAGCAACGATGTAACTACAACAATATGCTCTCTATAAAACCCATTGGTGAAGATGGCAACCGAACACGAAAATAACTTCTGAATCAACCTCCAAAACTCTCTTCCGCTGCCTCACGAATAATTTCTACCCATTCTCGCAGGCTGCAGTGTGCCGCAACTCCAGTTCAATGCCTTCCCCTTTGATAACCTGAATCGATCTCTGGTTCCGACTTCCTGCCGTCGATTTCTCAATCTGGGAAGGCGCTGGCAACTCACCTGACGCCGAGCGCTATGTGTCGATTGGATACAGAAGGTGTATAGACCTAGTTACGTGTGTTGTATCCCTTTACATGCGTTCAGGTTTCTAACCCGTGTCTTGTCACCTGAATTCTGCCCGGAAACGTACAACTCATGCAGCTGCTCTCACTGCTCAATCGTCCCAACAAAAACCCTCTTCTATTGGTGGATTGAAGATCACCTTCGTTTTTGTTCACTGGTTCGATTCGTGGATGGACTGCTGCTGCTGCGAGTATGCCTGTGCGTATTCCGGGTTCCGGAAACGTTGATGACGCCAAGACTAATGTCTGGTGCGACTATGCCTAGATCCTGCTGCTCTAGGACCCCGGCGGTGCTTCGAATCTGCTTCGAATCTGAGTTGGAACTTTAGGCCGACTCTGAACAACAACAACAACAACAACAACCATCATCCCACACCCGTTTCGGTGTCGCTGTTGGTTTTTCAGTCTTTTTCGAGCTTCGGGCACTCGAAAAAATCGCCAGAACATCGCTCAGCACCGTCAATTCCTCTCTCTGACGAGGTTTCCAGCCAAAAGCTCAACTACAACTCTCCCAATCGCCGAAATATCCTTTTTTTTCAAATTAACAAACCTGTTCGAATATTCTTCACATCATCATCCACCGAGCTCATAAAAACTCGTTCTCCGCGATTTCGACCGCTTCCGCTGTTTTCCAACGCAGCCTGTGCACGTCTTAGACTGGGACGCAAACGAGGCGAGCATGCAATAGTTTTTGACTTATTATGTTTAGCTACGCCAAAAGCAACGACTTGATGAAGATCATCTTTTTCGCATCAATTTCAGACGCTTGAACCTCCCGGATTTCTTCGTTCTCCCATTTCTTCAGTTCTCCCGTTCTTCCTTCCGACGACGACATAAACCCAATGCTCAGCTTTTAGCATTGCTGGCCTCTCTAACTCTCGAATTTCGCTGGGTACCACGTCGAAAGCCCGATTTACGGCGCTCACGGCACTACCTTGACCATAGTTCCTTCTTTCCATACTCAACATCGATCTCCTTATTCGGCGTGAAGGATGCGTAGATTGTGGTTTTTCTTGCTCGCCTATTACCTACATTGCATTATCTGGTTCGTACATCGTAGTTTCTGTATACATCAAGTTTATGTATACATCAAGTTTACCACTCTTCGTATTCGTTAAAGTAATTTCCGAAGTTTATTTCTCACCAGCATTTGGTCAAGTATGACGGTGGACAAACTTGGGATTCGTAA